>JARQOD010001057.1:95000-110948 GCA_033576555.1 Oophaga sylvatica | reverse complement strand
CAATTTCTCCTGTTACACTTGGTAAAATCACAAAAATTGGATCTGAAGTAAATATTTTATGAAAAAAGTTAAATGTTAATTTTTTTAAAACATTCCAAAAATTCCTGTGAAGCTCCTGAAGGGTTAATAAACTTTTTGAATGTGGTTTTGAGCACCGTGAGGGGTGCAGATTTTAGAGTGGTGTCACTTTTGGGTATTTTCCATCATATAGACCCCTCAAAGTGACTTCAAATGTGATGTGGTCCCTAAAAAAAAAAAATTATGGTGTTGTAAAAATGAGAAATCGCTGGTCAAGTTTTTAACCCTTATAACTTCCTAACAAAAAAATTTTGTTCCAAAATTGTGCTGATGTAAAGTAGCCATGTGGGAAATGTTATTTATTAACTATTTTGTGCGATATAACTCTCTGATTTAAGGGCATAAAAATTCAACGTTTGAAAATTGCACAATTTTCGCCATATTTTCATTTTTTTTTAGCAATAAACGCAAGTTATATCGAAGACATTTTACCACTAACATGAAGTACAATATGTCACGAGAAAACAATCTCAGAATCGCCAAGATCCGTTGAAGCGTTCCAGAGTTATAACCTCATAAAGGGACAGTGGTCAGAATTGTAAAAATTGGCCCGGTCATTAAGGTGCAAACCACCCTCGGGAGTAAAGGGGTTAACGGTATGGCTGAAAATGGCACTAAATGTGGCGTAATTAGATTTTCTGCCCTTGATGAACCAAACTAGACCAAATTCATGAACTCGTGTGTTCATCCATTTCCTGCCAATCACGACTGCTCCCAGCTTTTCTAGGGCTGTGTGACATGAAGCAATCTTAGTGTATGAATGTGCAGGTCCGGCCGGTGTTCTCTTTAGGCCTTTGTCATGTAGCGGAAACATGTAGCGGAGATCAATCGCACTGCACTCGGATGTGAATCGGATGCTAGGCGTGAAAAAATCTACTTTGTACTCGCATGAAAAAAGCGCATGATACTTGCTTTACATTCATACGACTCTGCAGGAACAAAATCGGACCGATTATAAAATCGCTAGTGTGACTCCAGTTCCCTTTTTAACCCCTTTGCTACATGCACCTTACTAGTAATGCACATGTCACTTCTCTTCCTTTGATGTGGGCTCCGGCAGTGAGCCCACAACTTTCCTGGCACATGTCAGCTGTTTTGAACAACTGACATGTGCCTGAAACAGCCGTGGGTGTAATTGCGATCCACCCGCAGCTATTAACCCGTTAAATGCTGCTGTCAAGCTCTGACAGCAGCATTTAACGTGTGCTTCCGCCCATCTGGCCGGAAATCCGCCCATCGGTGATCGCAGGTCACTGGTGGGTTGGTATGACAACCAGAGGTCTCCTGGAGACCTCTATGGTTGTCACTGCCGGCTTTCTGTGAGCGCCGCCCGGTGGTTGGTACTCATAGCAAGTGAGTAATTCGGCTACATACAGGTGAATTGATCATCGCCTGTATGTAGCAGAGCTGATCGCGTTATGACAGTTTCTAGTCTCCCATGTAGACTATTGAAGCATGCCAAAAGTAAAAATAAAAAAATATCAAAATGTTTAGAAATATATAAAAAAAATTAAAGTTTAAATTACCCCCTTTCGCCCCATTAAAAAAAAATCAAACACATATTTGGCATTGCCGCGTTCAGAATCGCTCGATCTATCAATAAAAATAAGGATTAACCTGATCGCTAAATAGCGTAGCGACAAAAAAAAGTCAAAACACCAGAATTACAATTTTGGTCACCGCGACATTACATTAAAATGCAATAACGGACGATCAAAAGATCATATCTGCACCAAAATGGTATAATTAAAAGCGTCAGCTCGACACGCAAAAAATATAATCCCTCACCCAACCCGAGATCAGGAAAAATAGAGACACCACCGGTCTCGGAATATGGCGCAATTTTTATTTTTTTTTTTAAACAAACTTTGTATTTATTTCACCACTTAAAAAAGAATAGAAAAAAGAACCTAGACATGTTTGGTGTCTATGAACTCGCAATGACCTGGAGAATCATAATGGCAGGTCAGTTTTAGCATTTGGTGAACATGGTAAAAAGAAAAATTCAAAAAAAGTTGTGGAATTGCATTTTTTTTTGCAGTTTCACCGCACTTAGAATTTTTGTTCCCGTTTTTGAGTACACAATAGATGAAACCAATGTTGACTTTAAAAGTACAACTTTTCCCTCAAATAACAAGCCCTCACATGGCCATATTGACAGAGAAATAAAAAAGTTATTGCTCTGGGAAGAAGGGGAGTGGAAAACAAACGCAAAAACAAAAATGGGCTGCAGCGCGAAGGGGTTAAAGCAAAGACTTGTGCTCTAGTAAGTTTTTATACATTTCATCACAATCCAGCTAACCCCTATCCATGCAGTGACAGCTGGTATTGGAGCTCTGCCATGGGTAACAGAACTAGTTTTTCTACATTAGACCCGTTGCCATGTTCGGCTTTATGACCTCACAGAAGCGTTGTCCTCGAGTCATGGAATGCTCAGCAAGAACGGTCAGTGCGAGGCAAGCAGAGGTAGAGAAGAGAGCTGAGCACTAACCCAGAGCGACTTGAGTTACTTGTTTCTTTTATTTTATTTATTTACTTTTTTTGGGAGTGTTTTTTACCATCTGCACACACTTGTGTGTGTGGAGGGGAAGGCAGCCTAATGGCTGAACCGTAGCTGGAGGGAAGACCCAAGTACGGAGACGTCTCCCACATGCCAGGACATCCCCATACAGCCAGAGACGTGGACACCACCAAAGGCAAACTGACTTCTCTTGGTGTTTGATGGCAGCACTTTATTCAATCGTGTCATTTATTAAATGCCTGTTCCAAACACCGGAACAGGAAACGGGCCGATATTCGGAAAGTCCACCACCAAATCCTCCACCAACCGAAACGGGCCAAAATGTGAAAAATCCACCACCGTCTCCTCCACCAACTAAAAAAATGCACCAGTTTGAAAGACTGAAGTTGTTTCTGCAATCTAAAGGATACAGCATGGAAGGAGAAGAACCGGAGCCATTGGTTCTGATGAAACACCCGAAACTTCCCAACGATGATGAGGTGCAGACATTAGCAAAGTCGTTCAAGATCCTGTTTTCTGGCAGGTACGACCCAACTTCCTCTCAAACACCTGAAGTCCCACCACGTATTAAGGTGACTGCTAAAGAAGCCTACAGACCTATGCCATACATGCCAGTCAGCTATGCTGCTAGAAAGAACATGCAAGCAATGCTGATGAGCCCACATGGAGTACGCCGGACCTACATGAGAGATGAGGGCATCATTTCTGGTGCTTGGAAGATTACTCTCCCTAAGAGAGAATACCGCGGCACTGATTTAGCCGGAGGAAAATATAGTGGTGGTGGCTTGCAGCATGCCCATAACATCTTGTGCGCAGCTGCTTCTCAGACAGATTTTCTGGTTTTGACTATGGCTTGTTCAATGGATCACCTTTTGGACTGCCGCCTGCCCTGACCTCTGCTTCTTTCCGACTGTTGTTTCTTAACCATAAACTTTTTATTAAAATTTTAAATAAACTCCTATTTAACAACCATTTAGCCTCCATTCATTGTTACAGAAGTTTCCTCAAAACATTAATCGGGTAAATATAATAACAATTTAACATAGCTAAATATGATCGGGAAAAGGGAAGGGGTGATGACAACAAATGACTATACCCGTATATTCCCATTAATAGCTCTATTACATCTCTGTGACCGCAGTGTTTAGTCTGAATGATCGCCAGCTGTCCCATTTCCTGAGATATGATGATATATTATTGGTGGATGAAGCAATTATCTTCTCTGATAAACAATTGTCATTCACCAATGCCACGATTTCAGTTGATGATGAACATTTGGGATTTTTCCAATATCCTGCGATTTTAATAGCTATGAGGATGTGCGCAATCACTGTCCTGAACTCGTACGGGATTAAATCCAGGTCTCTGGCCAGAAGCGCCTGCTCTTTCCCAGTTTTCATTGGGATACCACTAATTTGAGACACTAGATGGGAGATTGCGTCCCAGACGGCTCCACTTTATGGCACCTCCACCTGACGTGTAACATATCTGCGTTAGCTTCTCCGCACCTCCAGCACACATCTGGGGAGCTGCGGTAGATCTTAGACAATCTGTATGGTAGTGAAGTGTCACCTGTACAGCAGCTTTCTGGCGTTCTCCAGGTGATTAGTGCATTTACAGTGTGTCCCTATCATTGAGAAGGACGTCCGCCATTGACCCGGGTGATCCCACATTGCAGATCAGTCTCCCATTTGATAAGAGTCCAGAGAGGGCAACGTCTCCTCCAGCATATGGTTGTAGCTTACGGACCGCGCTCTCATCTATTGCGCTGGAGCGAGGAGCATGGTGCATAGTTTGGAGGGTTGTGACAATATTATCTTTTTTTTCCTTATAGAAAATGTCTTATTTGTAGATATTTATAATGATCTCTACGTGGAGGAGGTATTTCTCTCTGATCATAGAGAAGGATAACAATATTCCTTCCTCGTACATGTCCCCAACCAATAGGACTCCCAGGGATTTCCAGTTTTGAATCTGGAGGTCCGGAATACACCGCTCCAAAGTCTCTATGGGGGCTTTAGAGAGCGCCAAATTGATAGTGTGCAGTTTATTGATCAGAATGCTCCTCACTCCCAGTGCCGCTTCCACCGTTGGTGGCGGACACAATTTACCATCATCGCCGGGGTTAGGCCCGGTAATGATATATGAGTAAAAATAAAGATGCAACATTTGGGGATTTTATGAAATGTTTCTCGATTTCTGTCCAATGTCATCCTTATCGTTCCACATCAACCTCAGTTGTTCAAATATGACTGCCCTATAATACCTCTCCACTGAGGGACAGCCCAGGCCTCCCTCTTTTATTGGGATATATAGTATATTTTCATAGGACTGTGATAGGAAGGTTACGGAATACATGCATGCAATATTTGGGGGATTCTGAACATTTTTACGGACGCTATTCTTCCTAACCAGGACATGTCGTGTTGTTCTATGCGCCATATGTTACAGCACACAACTGCTGCCAATGCCTGTGTCATTCCTGAGCATGAATAGTTTGGTACGGCGCAGAAAAGTAACTGTTCCCAGAGTCAAATGATTACAGTCTGGGGTGGGAAGGGTACTGGCTAAGGCATACCTCCCAACGTTAGAAGAGGGGAAAGAGATACACAAGCTGCGGTGCGCATAGTACGTTTTGGGAAATTTTAGGTCACGCCCCCGACCACACCCATCTCACAACTAGTCACACCCATGTCCATGCCCCAACCATACCCATTTAGCACTGCTGATCACACTGACTGGTACTGAGGGCACACTGACTGGTACAGAGGAAAAGAAATAAAGAACAGAGAAAGAAAAAAGAAAGAAAGAACAGAGAGAGAAAGAAAGAGGGGAAAAAAAGAAAGAACAGAGAGGGAAAGAGAGAATGAAAGAGGGAAAAAAAGAACAGAGAGGGAAAGAGAAAGAAAGAGGGGAAAGAATGAACAGAGAAAGAAAGGGGAAGGAAAGAAAGAAAGGACAGAGAGAAAGAGGGGACAGAAAGAAGAGAGAACAAAAGAAAGAAACAGAGAGAAAGAAGAGCAGAGAGAGAAAGAAAGAGGGGAAAGAAAGAACAGACAGAAAGAAAGAAAGAAAGGGGAAAGAAAGAACAGAGGGAAAGAAAGAAAGCAAAAGGGGATACAAAGAACAGAGGGAAAGAAATAAAGCGAAAGGGGAAAGAGCAGAGAAAGAAAGAAAGCGAAAGGGGAAAAAAAGAACAGAGCGAGAAAGAAAGATGGGAAAGAAAGAACAGATAGAGAAAGAGAACAGAGAGAAAGAAAGAGAACAGAGAAAGAAAGAAAGAGAACAGAGAGAAAGAAAGAACTGTCACGGGTGTGTCGCTACGAAGATCGTCGCGATTGCACAGCCTGACTTTTCACAGCTGAGTTTCTGGTGCTGGGTGTTTTTCGGCAGTGAGGGAGTTAATTCTCCCTCTCTCTGTGCTAGACGAGGCCAGCCACACCCAGCTGCAATTAATGCTTCAGTAATGGGATTCCTTCAAATACCTGCCAGTCTGCTAGGGAAGTTGTCGGTGAAAGCATTCCTGGCAGACAAACAGCGGCTTGTGGTATTTTGGAGTTTGGAGTGAAGCGTACTTTGTGTGTGGTTTTTTTCCCTTCCTCGCTTTATCATTTATCTCCTTACCCGTTGGTGTTCCCTCTGTTGTTGTGACGTAGTTTTGTATGCAAGGTGGCTGTTGATTTTCCCCTTGTACTGTCTCGTTCGTCTAGTACTGTGTGTGGGCTTATATTATCCCATTCCCTGTTGTTGTGATCAGGGTCCTTCTCAGGACTAGATCACTGAGGTTCAGGGATCCTCAGGAGGTAGGGATTACGCTGGCGGCCTGGACCTCTGTACCTTTAACAGTACCTCCAGGTAGAGGGATTAGTCAGGGCCCTAGCTTAGGGTCAGCTTAGGCCCCTAACCTCTGGTACGCAGAGACAGCGTGACATTTTCACCGACCGACAAAAGATTCTCTCCAGCTACCATGGATCCAGTAGCTAGTCTTGCTCGGCAGTTGCAGAGTTTGTCCATGGAGCTGGCGGACGTTAAGTCCAAGGTTTTGTACCCCCGGAGCAAGCCGGACCAGAACCTAAAGTAGCTCTCCCTGACAGGTTCACTGGGGGCCGGGAAAAGTTTTTTGTTTTCCGGGAGGCATGTAAATTGTACTTTCGGCTGCGGCCACAGTCATCGGGGAGTGATGAGCAAAGGGTGGGAATTGTCATCTCGCTCCTACAAGGGGACCCACAATCATGGGCGTTCTCTCTTCCCCCGGGCTCCCCGGCTCTCCAGTCAGTGGATAGGTTTTTTGCAGCTCTGGGTCTTGTATATGATGACCTGGATCGGGTCTCCCTTGCTGAATCTAAGTTACGTAGGATCCAGCAGGGAGATCGTCCGGCGGCGGAATTCTGTTCGGAGTTCCGTAGGTGGGCCACGGACACCCAGTGGAATGACCCGGCTCTTAGGAGCCAGTTTTGTCAAGGTTTATCTGACAAATTAAAGGATGTGTTGGCACAGTATGACCCTCCCGCGTCACTGGAAGCCGCTACGGCCCTTGCTATTCGTATTGACAGACGGCTTCGGGAGAGGTGCGGGGTAACTCCGCCCCCTGTGATGACTCCACCTTCCTCAAGGGTCCCTTATATGGAGGTTCCCCTGGTCAGTCCAGAGGAGCCTATGCAATTAGGAGAGACATCATTTCGGGGGAGGGGACCGGCGGGGCACCACAAAACAGGAAGTTGTTTCTTCTGTGGGAAAAAGGGACATTTTATTGGGGGGTGTCCATCCCGTCCTTTGCAGAGTAAAGGGTCGTCGGAAAACTATTGATCCCAGATTGTGTGGTGGACGGCAATCTGGGAGTAAGTATTTCGTCCCTAAGTTCGTCTCAGTTTCTCGTACCGGCGGAGGTGGTAGTGGGTACGAGAACTGAGAGGATATCTGTTCTTCTGGATAGTGGGGCCGGGGCTAATTTGGTGGACGCTCTGTTTGCCCGGGTTCAAGGTATGCAATTGAGTGTGTTGGCTGAACCCATCCCCATATTCTCGATCGACGCCAGACCTCTCGGTCAGGGAAGTTTTTTGCAAGCAGTGCATAACGTTAATCTTCAAGTGGGGGCAATACATAAAGAACTGTTGTCTTGTTACGTGTTGGAGGCTCTTCCCACTCCTATAGTGTTGGGCCTTCCTTGGTTAACTAAGCATAACCCGGTTATTAATTGGCAATCCAGAGAGGTAAGCCAATGGAGTGAATTCTGTAATAAAAACTGCATGAATACGGTCATCGGTGCGGTCACTCCTAGGGTCTTACCTCCATTTCTGGCGGACTTTGAGGATGTATTCTCGGAGAAAGGGTGTCAGGAACTACCTCCTCATCGCGTGTATGACTGTTCTGTAGAACTGCTCCCTGAGGCCAAGTTACCTAAATCTAGGTTGTATAACCTATCTGGTCCTGAGAGGCAGGCCATGAAGGATTATATTGCTGAAAGTCTGGCTAAGGGGCATATTAGACCTTCATCTTCCCCGGTGGCCGCGGGGTTCTTCTTTGTGAAGACGAAAGATGGAGGCCTACGCCCTTGCCTGGATTTCCGTGAACTTAATCGGATTACGGTCCGAGATCCGTATCCGCTCCCACTTATTCCCGATCTCTTCAATCAGATCGTGGGCTCCAAATGGTTCTCTAAGTTGGATCTCAGGGGGGCGTACAATCTGATTAGGATGAAGGAGGGGGATGAGTGGAAGACGGCGTTTAACACTCCGGAGGGGCATTATGAGAACCTTGTCATGCCATTCGGTCTGACTAATGCCCCGGCGGTGTTCCAACACTTTGTAAATGACATTTTTCGCCACCTGGTGGGACAGTTTGTGGTCATATATCTGGATGATATCTTAATTTACTCGCCGGATCTTGTGTCTCATCAGGAGCATGTTAGGCAGGTGTTACAGATCTTGCGGGATAATAAACTGTACGCCAAATGGGAAAAGTGTGTGTTCGCCGTACAGGAACTCCAGTTTTTAGGCTTCCTGGTGTCAGCATCCGGTTTTCGTATGGACCCTGGGAAAGTACGGGCAGTTCTTGAGTGGGATCTGCCAGAGAATCTTAAGGCTCTACAACGTTTCCTGGGGTTTGCTAATTATTACCGGAAATTTATTCGTAATTTCTCGTCCATGGTTAAACCTCTCACAGACATGACAAAAAAGGGGACGGATTTTTCTAGGTGGTCTGACAAGGCTTGTCAAGCATTCTCCTCCTTGAAAAAATGCTTTGCCTCGGCACCATACTCATTCAACCTGATGCGTCACGGCCGTTCATTGTAGAGGTAGACGCTTCCGAGGTAGGGGTGGGAGCAGTATTGTCACAAGGCTCGTCCCCTGGTAAGTGGCATCCGTGCGCATTTTTCTCTAAAAAACTGTCGTCCGCTGAGAGGAATTACGATGTCGGCAATAGGGAACTCTTGGCCATTAAGTTGGCTTTTGAGGAGTGGCGCCATTTTTTGGAGGGGGCAGTCCATCCGGTCACTGTCATCACCGATCACAAGAACCTGCTATATCTGGAGTCTGCAAAACGTCTGAATCCCAGACAAGCTAGGTGGTCATTATTTTTTACCAGGTTTAATTTTGTCGTCACATATCGTCCTGGGTCAAAAAATGTAAAGGCGGATGCCTTATCTCGTAGTTTCCCTGGGGCCGGGAATACGGAGGACCCGGTTCCTATCCTTCAGGAGGGGGTGGTGGTGTCTGCAGTATGCTCTGAGCTTGAGAAGGAGGTATTGGAGGCTCAGGGGGACGCCCCTGTAGGACCTCCAGGGAGACTGTTTGTTACAAATCAGTTGCGACAAAAGGTGATCGAGGCACACCATAATTCTGCTTTGGCAGGACACCCAGGGAGTAAAGCAACTGAGGATCTCCTCTCGCGTCGGTTTTGGTGGCCTAACTTACATAGGGAGGTGGTAACTTTTGTCGCGTCCTGCGAGGTTTGTGCGCGCTCTAAGACCCCACATACCCGTCCGTCTGGAACCCTCTTACCTTTGAAGATCCCGGAGCGTCCTTGGACTCATCTGTCTATGGACTTCATTACGGACCTCCCGCCGTCTTCGGGTAAAACGGTCATACTCGTTGTAGTGGACAGGTTCAGCAAGATGGCACATTTTATCGCTCTTCCTGCTCTTCCTAATGCTAAAACTCTTGCGCAGGTGTTCATTGGGGAGATTGTGAGGCTTCACGGGGTACCCTCCGATGTGGTGTCGGATCGGGGGTCTCAGTTTGTGTCCAAATTTTGGAAGGCATTTTGTACACGGCGGGGGATGCACTTGTCGTTTTCATCGGCTTTTCATCCTCAGACCAATGGTCAGACAGAACGTCTGAACCAGAGCTTGGAGACATATCTCCGGTGTTTCGTGTCAGAGAACCAGGAGGACTGGGCTTCTTTCTTGCCTCTGGCAGAGTTTGCTCTTAATAATAGGCGGAGCGAGTCCACTGGTAAGTCTCCGTTTTTTGGGGCATATGGTTTTCACCCCCAGTTTTGTACTTTCAGTAGGGGGGGCTCTTCGGGGGTTCCTGAGGAGGAACGATTTTCATCATCTCTCGCTTCAGTGTGGAGAGGAGTGCTGAACAATCTGAGTACTATGGGGAACCGATACAAACGTATGGCTGATAGGAGGAGAGTGTCTGGTCCGGACCTATGTGTGAACGATCGGGTATGGTTGTCTACCAGGAATATAAAACTTAAGGTTCCCTCCTGGAAACTGGGTCCCAGGTTCATCGGGCCGTACAGGATCAGTTCTATAATTAATCCGGTGGCATTCCGTCTTGACCTCCCCCCTACGTTTAAAATTCACAACGTGTTCCACAGATCGTTGCTTAAGAGGTATGTGGCGCCGGTGATACCGTCACCTTTACCTCCTCCTCCAGTGGTGGTCAATGGTAACTTGGAGTTTCAGGTGTCGAAAATCATTGATTCACGTCTGAATCGCCGGTCCCTTCAGTACCTGGTTCATTGGAGGGGGTATGGTCCTGAGGAGAGGATGTGGGTTCCTGCGTCGGATATTAACGCAGACCGATTAATTCGGGCCTTCCACATGACTCACCCGGATAAACCTGGCCCTTAGGGTCCAGAGGCCCCTCGTAGAAGGGGGGGTACTGTCACGGGTGTGTCGCTACGAAGATCGTCGCGATTGCACAGCCTGACTTCTCACAGCTGAGTTTCTGGTGCTGGGTGTTTTTCGGCAGTGAGGGAGTTAATTCTCCCTCTCTCTGTGCTAGACGAGGCCAGCCACACCCAGCTGCAATTAATGCTTCAGTAATGGGATTCCTTCAAATACCTGCCAGTCTGCTAGGGAAGTTGTCGGTGAAAGCATTCCTGGCAGACAAACAGAGCGGCTTGTGGTATTTTGGAGTTCGGAGTGAAGCATACTTTGTGTGTGGTTTTTTTCCCTTCCTCGCTTTATCATTTATCTCCTTACCCGTTGGTGTTCCCTCTGTTGTTGTGACGTAGTTTTGTATGCAAGGTGGCTGTTGATTTTCCCCTTGTACTGTCTCGTTCGTCTAGTACTGTGTGTGGGCTTATATTATCCCATTCCCTGTTGTTGTGATCAGGGTCCTTCTCAGGACTAGATCACTGAGGTTCAGGGATCCTCAGGAGGTAGGGATTACGCTGGCGGCCTGGACCTCTGTACCTTTAACAGTACCTCCAGGTAGAAGGATTAGTCAGGGCCCTAGCTTAGGGTCAGCTTAGGCCCCTAACCTCCGGTACGCAGAGACAGCGTGACAAGAACAGAGAGAGAGAAAGGAAGAGGGGAAAGAAAGAACAGAATAAAAGAAGAGAGAAAAAGAAAGAACAGAAAGAAAGAAAGATTGTATAAAGATACTATAGCAGCCCAGCTCCTATTGTAGTGCCCACTTGAGCCTTCCCGTGCAGGACATATCATGATCCGCTCACATGTCCGGCATCCCTGAGTCCAAGGCGATCCCGCTGTACGCGCTGTCGGAGGAGGACACGGTGATAGATCTGAAGCATTCCCTGAAGTGTCTCCATGGTTCTTTCACAATCTCCTCCCGAAATTATCTAATTTCCTGTCAGCTTCCAGCACTTCACTTCCGGTGGAACGTCACGTTAAAGTTTTAGGCTAAGTGCACACGTTCAGGAATATTTGCGTTTTTTTCGCGTTTTTTCGCGGGAAAAAACGCGTCAAAAACGCATGTATTAAGCATCCTATCATTTAGAATGAATTCCGCAAATTTTGTGCACATGGTGCGTTTTTTTCCGCAAAAAAAACGCATCGCGGAAAATCTAGCAGTTTGTCCATTAATTTTGCGGATTTCTAGCGTTTTTCCCTCTTTATTATTGACCGAGAAAGTTCAGGAAAAAATCGCGGTAAAACGCGTCAAAACCGCGCAAAAAACGCACCAAAAACGCGCAAAATCCGCGCAAAAAAACGCGCGTTTTTGCCGCGCAAAAAAGTCCGGTTTTGCTCAGGAATATTCTGCAAACATTCTGCAAACGTGTGCACTTAGCCTTAAAGTGCTCCTCGGGGCTCAGCCGTGTACTCCTGTGTGCATGGGAAAAATAAGCTACCGGCCAGGGCAGTGGGGCAAACTCTCTCTCAAAATCGTGACTGTCCCGCTGGATCTGGGATGGTTAGGAGGTATGAATGCTCCCCATCATACACCTTGTACATACATGGCTCCGCACACCTCATACTCACACGGTTCTGCTTTGTATGCCTCGTACACACACGGCTCTGCTCCGTACACCTCACACACACACGGCTCCATTCAGTACACACATGTGGCTCTACTCCGTAAACCTCGTACACACGCGGCTCCGCACACCTCGTACACACACGGCTCCGCTCTGTACACCTCGTACACACAGGGCTCCGCTCCGTACTCCTCGTACACATCTCCGATCCGCACACCTCATACACACGGCTCCGCTCTGTACACCTCGTACACATCTCCGCTCCGCACACCTCGTACACACGTCTCCGCTCCGTACACCTCGTACACACAGGGCTCTGCTCCGTACACCTCGTACACATCTCCGCTCTGTACACTTCGTACACATCTCCGCTCTGTACTCCTCCTACACATCTCCGCTCTGTACACCTCGTACACACGACTCCGCTCTGTACACCTCGTACACATTTCCCCTCCGTACACCTCGTACACACACGGCTCCGTTCCGTTCATCTCATACACACACGACTCCGCTCTGTACACTCACCGCTCCACTCCATACACACGCAGCTCCATTCTGTACACCCTGTACACACACGGCTCCATTCTGCAAACCTCGTACAAACACGGCTGAGCTCCGTACACCTCGTGTACACACAGGGCTCCGCTCTGTACACCTCGTACACACACGGCTCCGCTCTGTACACCTCGTACACACACGGCTCCGCTCTGTACACCTCGTACACACACGGCTCCGCTCTGTACACCTCATACACACACGGCTCCGCTCCGTAAATCTCGTACACATCTCCGCTCCGCACACCTTGTACACGGCTCCGCTCTGTACACCTAGTACACATCTCCGCTCCGTACACCTCGTACACATGCGGCTCAGCTCCACACACCCCATACACACGCGGCTCAGCTCCGTACACCCCATACACACGCGGCTCAGCTCCGTACACCCCATACACACACGGCTCTGTTCCGTAGATCTCATACATACACGGCTCGGCTCCGTACACCTCGTACACACATGGCTCCGCTCCATAAACCTCGTACACATCAATGCTCCGCACACCTCGTACACACGGCTCCGCTCTGTACACTTCGTACACATCTCCACTCCGCACACCCCGTACATACACGGCTCCATTCCTTAGATCTCATACACACACGGCTTCGCTCCGTACACTCACGGCTCCACTCCATACACACGCTGCTCCACTCTGTACCCACTGTACACACACGGCTCAGCTCCGTATACTTTGTACACACAGGGCTCCATTCTGCATACCTCGTACACACACGGCAGCTCCTCACACCTCGTACACACAGCTCTGCTAAATCCACCCTGTAAACCTCTCCTGACCCCACACATAAACTTCACCTCATCCAACACCAGCACAGCAGAGTCTTGCACACACCGAGGCCCCTGATCATGTGACTCCTGACTCCTCCCCTCCTGTGACCTCATCACAGGTCCTGTGCACAGTGTAGCCCAGCGACTTCATTGCCAATGAAGTCACTGGGCTATTGGGATTTATCAGTGAGGGGCTGCAGTGGCCGGTGGGTCTCTGGGAGGGCGAGGATGGGGTCGGTGCATGGAGGGGGGCGTGGCGGCTCAGTGCAATGTGGGAAAAACAAGGGACTGATGGTCAAAATCGGGACTGTCCCGCCAGATCCGGGACGGTTGGGAGGTATGGGCTAAGGTCTAAGGCTGGAGTCACACTGGCGACTAAATCGTACCACTAGAACGCGATGAAATATCGCTTTGCAGTCGACCCAATATTAATCAATGTAGTAGCTCCCAGCATCCGATTTTTTGTGGTCCGATTTAAACGTGCGAAAGCAATCACCGATTGTGGGTCGACTATCGCCAATGCAAGTCTATGGGAGCGATGAAAAGTGGGATTACAAACGGACCGCACGTGTGAGTTGCGATAAATCGCACAACTTTTCCAGGTGACAGGAAACTGGGTTTGAAATTCTCAGGAAGCCTTTACATGCTAATTAGCTAAGCACATCTTAAAAAAAAACAGGAAGAACGCCTACACGGAGTCCAGAAACATGGCATCTAGCCACATCAATGTGGAACTCCTCATCGTATTGGTGCAGGAGAGGCCTGAATTGTGGGACCAGCGCGATCCCAACTACAGTAATCGGACGCGCAAAGAGGCGGCATGGCAAACAATATGTGTGCACCTTTTTCCGGACTATCATCAGAGATCCAGGGAGGACCAAGAGCGACTTAGTAAGTACCACATGTAACGGTTTTTAAAATTTAAAAAAAAAACAAAAAAACAAATAATAATGTAGCCTTATGTGTTTAAATGATTTTTAAAAGGCAGCATTATTGACCTCTTCCTATTTAGAAATACACATTGATGTGTGTGTACACAAACAATATCCATGTATATAAAAATATCATCGATGCTTCGGCATCTATTGACTACAACATTTTGTAGTTCTCTTCACCTCAGATGTAGTGTGTAGGTCCTAAAATTCAAACAGAATGAAGCGTTTTGGAAAGGGCCAAGCATTATTGTAAATGTATGTTAGTGCTTATAACATGGATACTTCTGGTTGTATGTTGTGATTTACAATTTTGAAATACATCATCACACATGACCAGTATTTAAATGTTCAGTGTTGCATATTTTGTATTTTTGGCTTAATAAATAGATATCAGTCATTGTAACCGTTATGATGTTCTTACATTTGTAGTGACTGATGTGACAAGGCGGTGGCGCAGTTGTCGGGACTGCTACCGGAGGGAGAGGCAGTTTAGGGATCGGAGTGGGGCTTCAGCATCTAAGAAGAGGAAGTACCTCTATTTTGATAGACTAAACTTCCTTATGCCAGTGATGGATCTGCGACCGTAAGTGCATGTGTGTTTAAGCAGTTTAATGGCAAAATTTGAATATTTCAGGCTTTTAATTTTTTATTTTTTGATTCATTCCTAGAACGGAGTCAAACCTAACTGAGCGGGAGACGGGTCCGACTCCGAAGTGCTTATTGACCCTGTTGGTGATGGGGCAGAGGAGGCAGGCCCTTCCTCTGCAGCATGTGGGTCCACCCAAGCAGCACCAACAACAGCTGCAGGAGCTGAGGATTCACAAACACAGCATCCTGAAAATGACGACCTACCTCAGAGCAGCAGCCCTAATAGGCCTCAAGATGTGTCTCCTCCTCCTTCCCAACGCACAAGGCGAGGTAGGCGGCGACGAGAAGAGTGGGTTCTGTGACAAGGAGGCAGGTGGACCGAGGAGTTCTGGACTATTTGTCCACTGTAGCTAATGATGATGGTGAGGAGGGATTTTGCCGCAGTCTGGCCCCTTACCTCCGGGCTACTCAAATACAGCACAGACTGCGGATCAGAAGTGGACTGCACATTGTGTTGGAAGCTGGATCAGCGCCTAATGATCCAACCAACCTACTAGATTATCTTCATAGATGGGTGGTTGGTCCAGAAAATGTCTTGAGGATGTTACGAGCAAATCCATCACAATCTGCTTCAGCCTCTGATCCTCCTCCTCCTCCACCTCCTCCTTCTGTTCAACAGAACCCAACTCCTCCTCCTCATCCTACTGCAGCTCATTCTTTCTATGGAGCTTCCCACCTCCAAACCATGGGACAGAGTGGCCATGCACAATATGCCCACTCTAACATACCCAATGTTGTTGGCTGGCCACA
>JARQOD010001057.1:0-90000 GCA_033576555.1 Oophaga sylvatica | reverse complement strand
TCAAACCACGCTTAAATATGGGTCTGGCTCATTCAAATTATTTGCAGGCCTCAAAAACGTTAAATGTCCATTTTGCTATGATGCCACTAAAAAACGGTAGTCGCTGGGTAATCGGATGTGAAACGTAAGCGTACATGCTACTAAATCGCATCAGATACTAAAAATCGGATGCCAGTCGCATCAATGTTCATGAAATTTTAATCCGATTATCGAACGACTAAAACGGTCCGATGTTTTAGACGTTGTGTGTGACTCCAGCCTAAGAGTCTTGAGGGCAAGAACATCCAACTAGACCAGTATTTCCCCACTCTGTCCTTACGGCTCCCAACACATCATAGTTCCAGGATTTCTGTTAAAATGGGCGGAGTCATGCAAATTCAAAACGCGGGAAAGTCAGCGTAAAACAGTCGTAGAACAATGCTCTTTTGAATGTGTCCACAGTTTGTTACAATGCCTTCATCTGGGCATGCTTTGCATCTGTGTGTGTCTTCACCTGGGCATGCTTTGCATGAATCTCCACAAGGGATGTCTGTGTTAGGCCATGGGCCATCCGAGGTGCCCACACATTTCAGATTATTGTTTCTGGCCTTTTGGTTGAGATCTGTTTGGGACTTCTTTTCCGGTTCTAGCTCTGTGATATCTGGTGGAGATGGCATACCAAGGACAGGGGCAGAAGGTGCAGAAAGTGATGGTACAGCCCATCAATCTAATCTTCAGGTATCTCCAGAATAGATCCCGGATCCAGGTGTGGCTGTATGAGCAGGTGAACATGCGCATTGAAGGCTGCATTATTGGCTTTGATGAGTATATGAATCTAGTTTTGGATGACGCTGAGGAAATCCACCTGAAAGCAAAGTCACGGAAGCAGCTTGGTCGTATAATGCTTAAAGGAGACAACATTACTTTGCTTCAAAGTGTCCTAAACTAACCACATCTGTTCTTATCAGTGTAATATCTGATATGTTCCCTATCTGGGGACCATATAGTAAATGGATTTTTAGAACAGGGAGATGGAAGAAGAGCTCGCTCTGTCCACTCCACGCATTGACCCGGTATTGCAGTTTTGCTGGGAGACGGTGCACCCCTTCTCTGAGCCAGTTTCCAAATGCAGATTGAATTGAAATTACTCCACGTTGTGTTCTCCAGGCATGATTTGAATGCTTTTTTTCCTTCTCTTTTGTGCTGTATATGGCAAGGGGGCTCAAGGTGTGTGCGCAGCAATACACAGACAGGTAAAAGGTAGGCCGCACATTCAAAGGACACGCCAGACCAAATTTTGTAGTGTTTATTTAATACACATGAACAAAATGTAAAAGTTGATGGTCCACAAGAAGGAGACAATGTTTTGCAAAAAAGATCATTGCATCAAGAATGTCAACAGTTTGCAATAGCTACATATGGGATACTTCAATGTAAACAGTAGGTAGGCCTTGATGAAGTTAAAGCAAGCCAAAACATCTAAAGAACATGCACCTTTAGACATGCAAACAGCAATCTACAGCTAAAATGAGGAAAAAAACATTCAAATCATGCATAGTGCACTGTTCCCACAAATACTGCAATAACCGGGTCAGTCAAATCTGTTGTCAAAATCCATTTCATAATATGGTCCACAGATAGGGGACGTATCACATATTTAACTATGCGGCGGCAACGACGGCGGATTCAAAAGCAAGCATCCATATCTGTTATACGGGGTATATTGCATTTTGGAGACAGAAGCCTCTTCTGAAGAGATTGTTTTCACACTTTTACTTCCAGCCCTTCTCTATTGCCCACTTGCATTACAGAGACTTCAGCATTATGTCAACTAACAAAATACTCCTGTTATTATTTGTTAATTTATTCTGAATATTTTTGAATAGCTAAAATTTCTTTTACGCTTTTACCCTTTTCTATTTCGCTGCGTCAACCAACAAAACATTCTCCCTGTAAGTGAAGTAGACTGTGCTGAGAAGGGAATCAGCATGTACGGTCCTATCTCTAGTGTTGGTAGTGGACTCATTTTGGTGTTGTTGCAGTTTGATGGTTTTTGGATTTGTAATTTATTTCTATTAAATGTCTTCTCAATCTGGAAACTCATATTGAAGTTGATATTAATGAAACCTATATAATGACACTTTTTGTAAATCATGGAATTTGAAGAGTGGTCAGAATTTTGTGCAGACAAGTGCAGTCACTAATTTTTGGCCTTTCAGAAGTGTTAGTGGCTCCTCTCACTGTGGAGCCACAAACAACCCATCACTACTTATCACCTATGCAGCGTCGGACTGGAACACCTTGGGCCCACCAGAGAAAATCATTCTTGGGGCCCACTATGTAGCTACATAGAAATAAATACAAGATCACCAATTGTGCGGTAAAACGCGCTAATATCAGGGTATAATATAAGGTAGGAATTATGTAGCAGGGGTTGGGGTAGCCCCTCTCATAGAATATAAAGTAGCCAACTCATAGAATATAAATTAGCCCCCTCATAGAATATAATGCAGCCCCCCATAGAATATAATACAGCCCCCTTCATATAGTATAATACAGCCCAACCACAGAATATAATGCAGCCCTCCTCATAGAGTTACATGCCCCCCCTCATACAGGGTATCATGCAACCAGGACACATATATATATATATATATATATATATATATATATATATATATATATATATATATATATATATACAGTACAGACCAAAAGTTTGGACACACCTTCTCATTCAATGATTTTTCTGTATTTTCATGACTATGAAAATTGTGGAATCACACTGAAGGCATCAAAACTATGAATTATCACATGTGGAATTATACATTACACTTTACAAAAAAGTGTGAAACAACTGAAAATATGTCTTAAATTCTAGGTTCTTCAAAGTAGCCACCTTTTACTTTGATTACTGCTTTGCACGCAGAAAAGGTGAACGCATGGACTCTACATGCCTGGTTCCCACCGTGAAGCATGGAGGAGGTGGTGTGATGGTGTGGGGGTGCTTTGCTGGTGACACTGTTGGGGATTATTCAAAATTGAAGCGGTGAGTGGTCCAGCTCACCCCAAACCATCTCGATTGGGTTCAGGTCTGGTGACTGTGGAGGCCAGGTCATCTGGCGTAGCACCCCAACACTCTCCTTCTTGGTCAAATAGCCCTTATACAGCCTGGAGGTGTTTGGGGTGATTGTCCTGTTGAAAAATAAATGATGGTCCAACTAAACGCAAACCAGATGGAATAGCATGCTGCTGCAAGATGCTGTGGTAGCCATGCTGGTTCACTATGCCTTCAATTCTGAATAAATCCCCAACAGTGTCACCAGCAAAGCCCCCCCACACCATCACACCACCTCCTCCATGCTTCACGGTGGGAACCAGGCATGTAGAGTCCATCCGTTCACCTTTTCTGCGTGCAAAGCAGTAATCAAAGCAAAAGGTGGCTACTGTGAAGAACCTAGAATATAAGACATATTTTCAGTTGTTTTACACTTTTTTGTAAAGTGTAATATATAATTCCACATGTGATAATTCATAGTTTTGACGCCTTCAGTGTGATTCTACAATTTTCATAGTCATGAAAATACAGAAAAATCATTGAATGAGAAGATGTGTCCAAACTTTTGGTCTGTACTGTATATATATAAAACTATACTCACCTCTCCGCATCGCTCCCACGCTGATTCAGGCGGCGGCTGATATCAACCAGCAGATTAACCCCATATCTGCAGATTAACATTATTTGGTGATATGAGAAGTTCCCTTTAAAATATAAGTCAATGGGAAAGCTAAAAAGATGTCAAGATCATGAAGTCTTTTCACGCGAATGTCAGTGCTTTCTTTTTAAAAAAAAGCTACTGTTTTCTTATTCGTTATAAAGATTTTTTTAGTCATTGACTGTCAGTAAGACGCTCCCATAAAGAAAAAGCTCCAGCAAGAATAAAGTGCTGAAAAAGAGCTGAAGTAAAGTCCAGAAAATACTAATATAAAGGAGATTTTAGGTCTACAAAACCCAAGAGAAAAGTAATAATTCCTGAAGAGTTTTCTTCTTGAAAAACAGATTGTTTTTCCTCTCGTAGAACATGTTCACACAGAGGGTTTTTAGGCAGTGTTTTACAACACAAACTCTAAAACTGGTGTTTTTTTTTAAAGATTTTCTACTGCAAAAACTGAGAAAAAACACCGTCAGTATGAGCCTTAAGGGTATGCCACACTAAACAATATCGCTAACGGGATCGCTAAAAAACGTCACTATTTAGCGATCCCGTTAGCGATGTTGTTGTGTGCGGCATCTAGAGACGACGTGGCCCCTGCTGAGATCCTGCTGTGATCTCGCTCGTCGCTGACATCGTTCCGGACCCTATTTTATCGTTGGCGTCCCGCTGGTGACGCTATATCGCTGAATGTGGCACCTTTTTGTGAACGATGTGTGACCTCGTTAACGACGCATTAGTCAGCGGGGCAGGCGGGACTTTGTTTTCTTTCATTAACGCCCTTCAGCTCCGATTGGTGACCACAACATCACCTCAGCTATAATAACTGCGCCCCCATCCATTGTTTCCAGAGCACTTTGTGGATGATTCCAACTGTACTTTGTGCGTTTTTGTGAGGATAGTATCGCATGTCGGTGTTTTGCGATCATATTTGTGGCGCAGTGGTGGGTTTTGCGATCCTGTCTGAGTCGTTAGCGCACCATCCATCCCCATTTGGATTTGGATCTTCGGGATATTTGGATTTGGATTCAAGGTACATATTGTTTGTGATGTTGTGATGTTGTTTTGATAATGTTTTTTTTTTTTTTTCCGTCCTCTGCTTTATTGCTTTTACACCCCTGACCTTATTTATTTATTTATTTATTTATTTCGTCTGCTTTATTTATTTTACACCCCAGACTTTATTTATTTTTTCTTTTTTTTTTTTTTATTTATTTATTTTACACCCCTGACTTTATTTATTATTTTTTTTTTTTTTTGCTTTATTTATTTTACACCCCTCACCATTTTAGACATTTGTAAACTGTATAAACTGAAAAGTTTATTTTTTTTTTTTGTTATATAATTTTTATTTTATTCTTTATTTTATTCTGTTTAAACACTTTATTAATAGTAATTAATTAGTAATTAACTATTCTCTTTTTACCGTACAGGTTGCACATAATGAACCTGTCCACCGCGGAGCGTGTGATTGTGGCAGTTGCACTGTCAATGGAGGCAGATCGTCAGGAAGAGGCGCGGGTGGAAGAGAGGCGCTCCAAGCGAAAGCGTCGCATGTGGACCAGGGAATGGCTGGAGCAGAGGTCCAGATTCACCAACATGCATCTAGTGAGGGAGTTGCAGGAGAAGAATCCGCAGGATTTCCGGAATTATCTACGGATGTCGGAGGATTCATTCAAGCTCCTACTGGAAGCTGTGAGGCCACTCATTGAACGGCAGGATACCCGGATGCGTGCAGCTGTTTCAGCAGAGGAACGTTTGGCAGTAACGCTGCGATTTCTGGCAACCGGACGTTCCATGAAGGATTTGCAATTTTCTGCTGCAATTTCTCGGTCGCTGCTTGGAGAACTAATTCCGGAGACATGCAACGCCATCGTCCTCAGTTTACGGAGCTACATGCCTTTTCCCAAATCAGTGGCGGAATGGCAAATTATTGCCTCTGATTTTGAACGGATTTGGCAGTTCCCAAACTGTGGTGGTGCCTTGGATGGCAAACATGTGCGGATCACGCAACCAGCCAACAGCGGATCCTTTTTTCATAATTACAAGGGCTACTTCAGCGTGATCCTCATGGCCCTTGTTAATGCCAATTATGAATTTATTGACGTTAATGTTGGCATTAATGGAAGGGTTTCTGACGGTGGCCTTTTGGAGCACACAAGTTTTGGTGATCGGTTGTTGAATAATAAACTTAACTTGCCAACCAACATGGACACCACCGCCAACCTAAACTTTGTGTTTGTGGGTGATGAAGCCTTCCCCCTTCATGAGCATCTTGTGAAACCATACCCACAAAAGACTTTGACAGGGGAAAGGCGGATTTTAAATAACAGACTGTCTAGGGCACGGCGCGTTGTGGAGAATGCCTTTGGCATAATGGCCAACCGCTTCAGGGTTTTCCACGCTCCAATCAACATGAAGCTGGAATCCATAGACTCTGTGGTGTTGGCCTGTTGTGTGCTGCACAATTTTCTAAGAAACGCGATGCTGGTACTTACAGTCCGCCAGGCTTCATGGACTCTGACAGCAATGGTGACGTGGTGCTCGGAGAATGGCGTGACAATGATCCCGCTATTGCAGGCCTTCAACCTGTCAATCAAAGCAGGAGCAAGGACAATGCGAAGGCCGGCCGAGACAAATACTGCCAATACTTTAATGGGCCTGGTGCAGTGAGTTGGCAGCATCAGGTCTAGTTTGATTTTGAGAATGTTTTACTTTACCCTTTTTTTTAACTATGTTTCGGTAATAAAATATTTTTATTTTAAAAATGCATTCGTGTTTTTTTCAATTATTTTACCAATATGGGAGAAGGGCTAATGATGGGTGAGATGTGGGGAGGGAGTAATGGGGATGGCAAAGACACATGTTACCAGCTGCTGTAGTTTTTAAAATCTTTTCAAAGGCTTTTTTTTTCCCTATTTTTTGTTATACATTGTATCTACTTGTCACACACGTGCTCATGGGAGTACCAGCAGTCATAGGAGTTAATTGTTAAAAAAATAAAAAGAAAAAAGTTTTAAATATTTTCAATTATTTTAAGGGCCTATGGTCTCACTAGCGTTCAAACATTATAATTATATATAACAGATAATACACCACAGCTGCATATTTAAAGTTTAAATATATAATATATATATTTTAGTCATAATATGAAAGATTAAAAAATTGTTATACATATATTTGAAAATTCTTGGGAGGTAAAGGTCAACATTCACCAGGGAATCAGCTATTCACAGATATGCGACGTCATTGTGATCGCAATGTGACTACTCACACAAGTAAACAGATATGCATACAGATCTGCAAAAAGCCATTGTGATTTGCAAGGGGATTAGCGAGCCCCAGCCATCAAGATATGCGACGCTATTATGATCGCAATGTGACTACCCACGCTATGCAAAAAGCCATTGTGACTTGCAAAGGGGATTAGCGAGCCCCAGCCATCAAAATATGCGAGGCTATTGTGATCGCAATGTGACTACCCCACGCTATTCAAAAGCATTGTGACTTGCAAGGGATTAGCGAGCCCCAGCATCAAGATATGCGAGGCTATTGTGATCGCAATGTGACTACCCACGCTATTCAAAAGCCATTGTGACTTGTAAAGGGGATTAGCGAGCCCCAGCATCAAGATATGCAAGGCTATTGTGATCGCAATGTGACTACCACGCTATTCAAAAAGCCATTGTGACTTGCAAAGGGGATTAGCGAGCCCCAGCCATCAAGATATGCGAGGCTATTGTGATCGCAATGTGACTACCCACGCTATTCAAAAAGCCATTGTGACTTGCAAAGGGGATTAGCGAGCCCCAGCCATCAAGATATGCGACGTTATTGTGATCGAAATGTGACTACTCACACACTGCTGCTACACAGGTATGCAAACAGATATGCAAAAACAACATTTGTGATTTGCAAGGTGAATATTGACACGAGCCCCAGCCATAAAGACATGACACGCCATTGTGATCGCCTATCTTGGAATAGTGGTATTGCGAGTGCAACAGCATCTTGCTGGTTACATGGCTGCTGCGGTCATTTTTCGTTAGCATTACCGTTTTGCGATGTGAATTTAGCCGCACGTAACGTGCGCCGTAAAGTGCGCACGCTGTGACGTCATGACGCTGGCGTCGCCCAATGCGGTATTATCATGGCGGCGAGACAACGCTCAGTAAAATGGGAGGATGGAGAGGTCCGCTATTTAATCAAAAAAACGGACCAGTGGGATTATTTCTGCAGGGTACCTGTGGCGCATCCAAGGCGTCACAAAAGGGTATGCCTGCAGAGAATCCGGCGGGGCCTGGAGAGGCGCTTCAATGTGCGGCGGACCCTGAGACAAATCCGCAAGAAGCTGGCGGACCTGCGATACCGCTCACGCGATAGGGTCGCCAGCATCCGGGCCCAGCTACGCAGGCCTCTGAGTGAGTATTGATGAGGGTATCTGGAGAGGTTATGTTTTATGGGTTAGGCTACTTTCACACTTGCGTTTTTTTGCGCTGCATTTCGATCGCACATGAAGCGCATTAAAAAAACGCATGCAAACGCTTGTAATAGCTGCGATATTTTGTCGCATCAGCATACGCATTTCAAAAATAAAAAATAAAAAGCGTTTGTCTTCGATCTCATTTGTTTTTTGTAGCCGTTTGAGTTTTTTTGGCGCATGCGTTGTCTATGTGTCACATTTCTATCATCTCTTTCTCCATCATCTCTGTCTCCATCATCTCTGTCTCAATCATCTCTGTCTCAATCATCTCTGTCTATTTTGACCGTGAAAAAAAAAAAGGCAACATGTAGGGTCTGAGCGCACACCGGGAAAATGCGCAGCGCACGACAAACGCACATGAACGCAGCAGTATATGGGGCCATTATTCAGTATGCAGCAGTATATGGGGCCATTATTCAGTATGGAGCATTATGTGGAGCTATTATACAGTATGCAGCAGTATATGGGGCCATTATTCAGTAGTTTTTTTCTTTCTCATCTTTCTCTCTCTGTTCTTTCTTTCTTGGGAGTACCGGCAGTGAAATAGGGATTCTGAATTGTATATTTCATTTACAGCACCACCTTCACCATCACCAGCACCAGCTGCTCCACCGTCCCCAGCTACCCTCCACCACCATCCTCACCTTCCCCGGCTACGCCTCCACCACCATCCTCACCTTCCCGGCTACGCCTCCACCACCATCCTCACCTTACCTCTCAACCCCTTCCCCAGACGTTGCCTTCTCTCCAGCATCTTCCCGTCACACGGATGCAGGCTCCCCATCAGGTAATTAACGCCATTATATAAGCTTCAGACAAGTTTGAGAACTTTGTAAGGTCTTATGTGTAATGGCTGTTGTGATATAATTTTTTTTTCTTTTTTTCCCTAGCCGGCGGAGCAACAGGTTCTGGGTGGGCAGTCAGTGGTTCCTCTGAGGAAAACCGTAAGTGTTAACAAACATAACATGCACATGTAGATGTTGCTACAGAATTCCCTGGTTAACTGTTACTTTTACCTCCACAGAAATCCCCACTGCCCAGGACCTGTTCCTGTCCCACCGCCGGCTGATGGCGGCCATGAGCAGCGCTGTGTCTGCCATGAATTCAGCTGCCACAGCCATGAATTCAGCGGTGGCAGGCATGGATTCAGCTGTGGCAGGCATGAATTCAGCAGTCATAGCGCTGCAAACTGCCATGGGAGGTGTGCATCACCACAGGATGATGCTGGAGAGACAATTTTCTGGACTCCGGGGCCCTCATTAATTTATTTTTTGTAAATAATTTGTTATGTTAATATTTTGTTAATAATTTTTTATTTTATTATGTTAATGTTTTATTTTTATTTAAATTTTAATTATTTAAAAAACAAAAAAAAATATATATGAAAAGAATATATATTTAATAATTCACGTTAATCTACGCAGGTGTGGTGTATTATTTTTTAGTATAAGGTTTTAGCGTAGTGGACCAGGGGCCTTTAAAAGAAATGTTAATTTTAGAATTTTTTTCCCTATGATGGAACACCTATGATAGCTGGTAGTACCATGACCCCGTGTGTGACAAGTAGATGTAATAAAAATACAACATTTTAATAGTTGACATCACATAAGAATAAAGACCACAATTCATTAGATAAATAAGATTTTTATTAAGAAAGGTAACAATGTAAAAAAAATATAGACAACAAAAAAAATTTTGAAAAACAT
Organism: Oophaga sylvatica; assembly: GCA_033576555.1. Taxonomy (NCBI): domain Eukaryota; kingdom Metazoa; phylum Chordata; class Amphibia; order Anura; family Dendrobatidae; genus Oophaga; species Oophaga sylvatica. The sequence continues at coordinate 80,119 of JARQOD010001057.1, read as the reverse complement.
TTTAAAAACTACAACTGCTGGTAAGAGGGATCGTTGCCATTACCACGCTGCCTCTGCGGTGTATAAAAATAAGGGGGAGCACCAACGTTTGGGTTTGGCACAGGATGCTGCCTCTGCGGTGTATTACAATAAGGGGGAGCACCAACGTTTGGGTTCGGCACAGGATTGTGCGGCCATGAGTAGTCCGGGTACTGCGGTCTTGGCATGACGACATATCTGTTATCCAGGTTTCCAAAAGAGGCTTGAGTCAGTACCTCAAACATGAGTCTCTCTGCATGTAGCCGCTGAACAGGATCCAGAGTAGGCAGCCTCTCATTTGCGAAGTATGCAAACCCTGTTATTTTAGGTTCTTTTTCTGCTGTTAGCACTTTTTTTTGCAATTTCCACCAATTCAGGAGTAGCTGAGGTGGTGGGAGCCTTCCTTTTCCTTCCTGAAGGTGAAAGCCGGCGCCGCACAGATGAGGATGGTGTCTCTTCTTCATCTTCGATCAACGGCATGCTGTCTTGTTCAGTTGCAGGTGTGGAGACGGACTCTTCTGTTTCCTGCATGAACAAAAAACAAATGGTAAATCACAAAGACAAAGAAATTAATCTTCACACAGCAAAAATGTGAAAACGACACTTGTAAAGACAAATCGATGTGAATACTTTTCCGTCCAATTATGACAAGAGCATTCTTAAGGTGATACCTTTATAATGTAATTATTCCAAATGTAATCTTGCCTGAAGAAGGAGCCTGTGCGCTCTGAAAGCTAGCGAACATATCATTTTCTGGTTAGCCAATAAAGGTATCACCTTAAGAATGCTCTTGTCATAATTGGACGGAAAAGTATTCACATCGATTTTTCTGGCTAACACGGTACCACAATATAATTTATTATTGTACACCTTGTAAAGACAAAGCAATTTACTACACCCATATACAGCAAAAATGTGAAAATGACACTTGTTAATGGATAGGCCTCAACCGTTGAGCTAGATAAATTCTCAGTACATGAAGGGGTTAATTCTGCCATTTTATCTACATTTCACAATTATATATTTTATATTTAAGTCCACTTTGGCATGTACATTAAAATGTGTTGTAATACAAAGGTACTTACATGTATGACAGGGGAGTCCGGCTGGATCACTGGGTCTAGATCCGACATGGATGTCCCTTCTCTGGGTACTTCTTGGTCCCTTGTGAACTCGAACAGATCAAAGTACCACAGTTGGGGGACATAAACATCATCGGCCCCCGCTCCAGATTTGGTGGAATTTATAACTTTATTGAGCTCTTTTTTATACACTGTGCGGAGGGCCTGTATGCGTTTTTTGACCGATGACACATCCGCAGGTTCATCGGGGTAACGGCTCTTGCACATCTCCACCAGTTTTTGGTAGGCGTCATTCTTTTTAAGCCTGTTACAGTAATCTGGTGATTTTATTCTCCATAGGCACGGCATGGAGCGGTAGAGCTCGATAAATTCCCGTAGAAAATCTTGTTTATCAGCCATCTGTAATAAAAAATATTATTATGTGAGAACGCCAGAATGGTTAAATAAAATAAAATGTTTATAGCCTACAACATGGAACACAGCAGGGATCACAAAATGGTGGTTGGTGTGTTTGGTGGCCAGAACAAAACAAACAATGGCAAAAAAAAAAAAAAAATTGATGAACGACAATGGTTTACAAAAGCAGAGATCTAAACATGGATCTGTAAAATTAAAGTTAAAATAAAAATGAAATGTGACAAAAATAATACCTACCTTACACAAGTTGTGATTCTGGAGAAAAAAGAAAACAGGGAAAATAGCGTCACAAACTGGATCACGCCAGAGAATGGATCGCAGAGGATATAACGTCAGAGACTGGATCGCAGAAAAACAACGTCGTAGACCGGAACACAGCAACAGCAATAGTGGCACAAATGGATCGCAGTAACTACAAAGGCTAGCAGGACACACTGGAACGATGCTGGAGATTTGAAAGAACCGCTTCTGCTCGAGAGCAATGGAGAGGAGTGCTGATACGTGGTCTTTTATGACGCGGTCATCCAATCACAAAGCGGGAGAGCTGTGATAAATATTTATGAGGTAAATAGTGACCACCAATCTGTGACGAGGGGCGTGCAAAAGGTTGTGCTCAGTCACGCCTATCGAGGTCGTGATCTTTCACAGTATATGCAAGTGTGGCACATCCCAACGACCGCCAAAGTCGTTAAAAAGATCGCTACTGCTGATGCGTCGTTAATTAAATCGTCCAGTTTGGCAGCTACTAGCGACTTAAAACGATCACAACCAACGATCTCATTAGTATGCGTCGTTATCGTGATCGTTAGCGATCTTGTTTAGTGTGGCAGTACCTTTAGTCTCCACAGAGCAGATTAACATATGAACTACCCACAAATCGCCCCCATAAACTGCAATGGGTAATCTGCACTGCTGGTCATTCCAGTGGATTTCTTTTAACCTGTGACATGTCACCTAGTGAACAATCTTCCTGGACACCGCAGTGGGTGGCCCGTGGCCTTACACAAGGGATGGGGTATTCCACGCGCAGACCCCACAGCGAGCACCACAGGGTCAGCCCCAGATTTTTTTGCTTCAGATTCTGGAGCACTTACACCTCAGTGTGAACATGGCCTTAGGTAAACTAAGATGTGTCATATCTGCCATAAATCCTGTAAGACTGAGCCCGAATGTCACATCCCGCTGGGATTTCTCATGTGCCAGCGCTGCCCTTCATAATCTGTTCTAAGTACATGGGCACAAATGTCAGGAATTGCTAGAAATAACTCCATTTCTCAGAGCAATGGGAGCAGCGCCCTGAGGACTGACCCTGCCAGCAGATTCCCCCTGCTGTACCCAGGAAAGGTGGGCAGCACAGGGGCAAGGAGGGACATGTGCTGTACCGGAGCAGAATGAGTGGAGCCCCAGGGCCCGGAGGGTGGCATCATCAGTGGGCACAAGGGCTCTCAGCCCAGCCTCCTGCACTCACAGGGGGATAAGTGAACCCTGCAGCCAACTATTCAGGAGTAAGTTGGAAAGTTGTGCCCCCCATACCTGCTGATATAGCCATCAACGTCCCCATCACAGGTGTGGAAGAGGCGCCTCATCCTCTCCTACCGGTGCTGGAGGTGTCGCTGCCCCCATTGCAGCTGCTGGTCCCGGTGACTTCCACAGCCGCCATAGTGCACGGCTGGGCGTCCACAGACTGCCCACTGCTGGATGAGAAACAGCCTAGAGCCAGCTGCGGACACAGCCACCAGTTCCTCGCCTAGCTCTCCTCTCTCCCGATGCCTGCTCCTTCCCCGCTCCCCTCCCATACACACATGGCTCCACTCCGTAAACTTCGTACACACATGGCTCTGCTCTGTACACATGGCTCAGCTCCGTACACACATGGCTCTGCTCTGTACACATGGCTCAGCTTCGTACACACAGGGCTCTGTTTTGTACACCCCGTACACACGTTGCTCCGCTCCGTACACCCCATACACACACGGCTCCGCTTCGTACACCAAGTACACATACGGCTCCGCTCCGTACACCCCGTACACATATGGCTCCGCTTCGTACACCCAATACACACGTGGCTCCGCTCCGTACACCCTATACACACGCGGCTCCCCTCCGTACACCCCATACACACGCGGCTCTGCTCCGTACACCCTATACACACGCGGCCCTGCTCCGTACACCAAGTACACACATGGCTCCGCTCCGTACACCCCGTACACACGCGCCTCAGCTCCGTACATCCCATACACACGCGGCTCTGCTCCATACACCCTATACACACGCAGCTCCGCTCCGTACACCCTATACACACGCAGCTCCGCTCCGTACACCCTATACACACGCAGCTCCGCTCCGTACACCCCATACACACAGCTTCGCTCCGTACACCTCGTACACACATGGCTCCGCTCCGTACACCCCATACACACGTTGCTCTGCTCCGTACACCTCGTACACACATGGCTCCGCTCCGTACACCTCATATACACGCGGCTCTGCTCTGTACACCCTATACACACGCGGCTCTGCTCCGTACACCCTATACACACATGGCTCTGCTCCGTACATCAAGTACACACATGGCTCCACTCCGTACACCCCATACACACGTGACTCTGCTCCGTACACCTCATACAAAAACAGCTCTGCTACATCCACCCTGTAAACCCCTCTTGACCCCACACAGAAACTTCCCCTCATCCAGCACCATGACAACCAGCACCCCAAAGTCCTGCATACAGAGGCCCCTGATCATGTGACCCTGACTGCTCCCCTCCCGTGACCTCATCACAGGTCCTGTGTGCATAGAACAGCCTACCGATGTCTGGGATTTATAGGATGATGTGGAAATGGCTGGCGCAGTGCTCTCAGCTGGATGAGGGGAGTTTGCGTCTAGTCTAGGAGTTGTGCCCAGCCGCCGATGCGCCTGACATCTGCACACAGCATGGCCGGTCAGTTGTAGGCACTATTGACATGCAGGGCAGGGACTAATGAAGGAGGCAGGGGCTGGGGGCGAGGCCCACCGGAGATTTCTCCGGTGTCCCGGTGCCTCAGTCCGACCCTGCCGCCATGTACTAGATTGACATGATGGGCGAGTGGGGTATCTCTATTATGCCTAATATCCCCCAGATGTTCCCCAATCCGGACGTGTAATTCACGCTTAGTCTTCCCCACATAGTCAAGGGGACATGAGCAGATGCATAGATAAACTACCCCTTTTGTTTTGCAATTAGCAAAACATTTGATATTATACACCCTTCTCATGCGTGTACTAGAGAAGGTCTTCGATGGACAAACAAATTTGCAAAAACTGCAATGTCCACATCTGAAGTTACCTACAGTTCTATTTTGTAGCCAAGTACCATCAGTTTTCTGGGATTCAAGATGACTAGTTACCTCCTGGTCTTTGATAGATCTACCCCTCCTATATGTGACTGATGGTTGGGGGGAGATCACATTACCAATATCAGGGTCAGTTTTAGGATCTCCATGATTCTCCCGGATTGGTCATCAAAAGTGCCAATCAATCTCGTGATATTATTTGAATCCTCCTTTGCCCTTGGGACAAGCAAGGATGTCCTGCTTGTCCGTTTGGCCTGCTTGTATGCCGGTTCAATCACTTTCTCTGGATAACCTCTATCTCTAAACCTCGCCCACAAGTCACCGGCTTGTTTTTCAAAGTCTCCCCAGTCAGAGCAGTTCCTCCTTACTCTGATAAATTTTCCAGGGTTTCCTAGGGTTACCGACGATGAGCGGGGGCGCCATATCGTCAACAATTAGGGTGCCAACCTCCGCAGTCAGGTAGGGGCCACTAGGGCCCATTAGGGTAAGGATAGTCTGCCCTTGTGTCATTTGTATATTTACTACCTATTGTATTTGATGTATCTGTTTCCCTGAAATCCCACTTGTTTGTTTCATTGATATTTTAATTGTTTGAATAAAAGGTATATTTTAGGGATATTTTTCCTCTTTCGTGCTCATGTTTAAATAATATCCCACATATGTTTTTTGAGGTTTTTTACTTCTATAGCCCCCTCCCTGGATCAGCCCCCAACCATTGCTGTTACAGCCCTCGTCCTTGATCTGCCCCCATCCACCTTTACTACAGCCCCTACCTAACATCCCTACAGTCCCTATCCCTATTCCCTTTTTTTGTACACTTGCTTTGGCAAAACTAATGTGTATTTAGTCCTGCCAATAAAGCTTCTTTGAATCTTGAATCAGATGGTGCAACAAGGACACCCACCTTTAGGGCAGGAGAGACCTGTAATGGGAGAAGTGGCCATTGCAGACCTGATAAATATTAGGACTTATCTATCAAATAACCTGCATAAAGTTGTTGACCAAAACACGAATAATTTAAAGTTTGGTTGGCGACCCTGAGGGTTCAGTCGCCACAGAGGTACTGCATCTCGGCCAGAGATATGGTATTTTCAACTTTCAGGTAAGGTGAAGACATTACACCTGGCTCTGGCAACACTGTATCCATCACACACACTAGTTTAGTACATATAGCACAACCCAGGCAGCAAAGGGTGTACATGGTGTTAGGGTTCGAGTTCCCGCTGATGCACAAGGGGAGTCTCGAACCAGTCCCACTGCGGTCCCCCATTCATCTCCGGCCGCAGTGGAGCCTGCTCAGCAGAGACGTCGGTCCCAGCGTCTTGCCCATTCCTATACTGTGCAGAGACTTGCTGCTGCCTCTCCTGGATCTGCTATTATAGCCAGTGCTGGAGCAGACGTCTTTGGGACGAAGTCCTGCGTTTCCCCTTCTGAGCATGCCCAGGCTAAGATCTCTCATTGGAGATCAGGGGTCACATGTTCAGGTACTGCAGCAGCTCCTATTGGTCCGTCAGGAAGGTCCTGAAACTACATGTGTTTGGAACAGTTTCTCATTGGTCCTTGTTTCTGGCAGGTCCTGTAGCTGTTACTATAAAAGGGTAGCATGGCTGGGTCGCCTGCGCTAGTGTCAATCTTTATATGCTTTGCGCCAGTGTGGTCATGCGTGTGTGTGGTTAGGGCCCGGCTGAAATAAGCCCCTAGATTACCGGCATAACCGGTGAGGAGTTTGATTGCCGTATTCAGGGCCTGGCGTTCAGACACCATAGATTGCGGGTGACTCCCGCGAGGACATTAGCGCATGATCACGTTCTATGTTCGCTTAGCAGTTAACTGTGTACCTGGGTGCCTGACAGGACACAGAAGTTTGTCTCAGCGGCTCTGTGACGTAACAGGGTTCTCTTTCATTGCTAGACAGCGCCCTAGCGTGTTTATTTTGCGACTCAGTGTGTTAAGTGAGTTCGCACACATCGCCATATAGCCTGCGGCTCTCCTTCTAGCGGCTCTGTGGAATAACAGAGTTCGCACATATTGCCACAGCGCGTTACGGCGTTTATTTTGGCGACTCTGCGGGATAACAGAGTTCGCTTCTTGCGCCATTTTACTAGCAGCAGGCTCCGCCTGCATGGTGAACCCCGGGCTGCGAACGCACCTCTCCACATCTTATATTTGGTGCGTTCCACAGACCCTAACACATGGTGGTTTGAGCTTGAGGGTCAGAGCAGGAAGTTAGAGGGAAGATATAGAGTTCAACCTTGGGGGAGGAAGAGGACAGACGTGTTTTACACATCTCTCCCATAAGGGCGAGTTTAAGAAGATATAATTGTGCAGCAGCCTTCTATCCTGAGGAGTTGCTTATTGACAAAGAGAAACAAGAGGGGTTCACTGGAAGGGAAAAGAGATTCTCAGAGAGCGCCACAGATGCGCTGTAAGCTACAGGTGGGCACATTCCAGGACTGGCGTACGCCACCTTGGATAATCCAGGTTTCAGAAGGAACTCAGCACCTAGAGTTGTGGCAGAACTTTATGACTCAGCTATCAAGCCAATAGCTGTGATAACTTAGAATCATAGAATGGTAGAGTTTGAAGGGACCTCCTGGGCCATCTGGTCCAACCCCCTGCTCAAAGCAGGATTCTCTAAATCATCCCAGACAGATGTCTGTCCAGCCTTTGTTTGAAGACTTCCATTGAAGGAGAACTCACCACCTCTCGTGGCAGCCTGTTCCACTCATTGATCACCCTAACTGTCAAAAAGTTTTTTCTAATATCTAATCTGTGTCTCCTCCCATTCAGTTTCATCCCATTGCTTCTAGTCTTTCCTTGTGCAAATGAGAATAAAGATGATCCTTCTACAATGTGACAGCCCTTGAGATATTTGTAGACAGCTATTAAGTCTCCTCTCAGTCTTCTTTTTTGCAAGCTAAACATTCCCAAATCCTGCAACCGTTCCTCATAGGACATGGTTTGCAGACCGGTCACCATTCTGGTTGCTCTCCTTTGAACTTGCTTCAGTTTGTTGATGTCTTTTTTAAAATGTGGTGCCCAAAACTGGACACAGTATTCCAGATGAGGTCTGACCAAAGAGGAGTAGAGGGCAATAATGACCTCACGTGATCTAGACTGTATGCTTCTGTTGATACATCCTAGAATTGTATTTGCCTTTTTTGCTGCTGTATCACACTGTTGACTCATGTTCAGTCTGTGATCAATTAGTATACCCAAGTCTTTTTCACATGTGCTGTTACTTAGCCCTATTCCTCCCATTTTGTATATGCTTTTTTCATTTTTATTGCCCAGATGTAGTACTTTAGTGATGACAGCCACAAACACAAGTACCTTCACCGGAAGGAAAGCTATATAGGATCAAGGAAACGCATAAAGATAACGTTGTCCTGGAGGATCCGCAGCTTCTAGACTGTGACACTGCTTAGCGAGGTGCTGGAAGGAAGAAAAGCATGGGAAATTAGCACAGTGCAATGACCAGGGAATGCATATACTGACAGGGAGCTTTGTTATACTGTTCTACATACACCTTGGAGTTTGCTGGACTCCTCATCTGGCACCAAGCGGGCATCTGTACTGCCGGCACAAAAAGTGCAAGTAAAACTGTGGAAACTGCAATTGACTGTCTCCTCAAGTTCTTCCCTCAACGCACACTACACTTTGCTACATCTCCCAGCAACATAACTTCATCTACAACGTCTTCCTGCCCTGGGATAACATGTCTCGCCTATGGAAGACTTTACAAACTGTGCTGCATCTCACCATCTGTCCCAGAGGATCTGCACTGCATCGCTGGTCAGTGGTAACCTCCGACCACATACCAGAGGTGGCGTCACGAATACCTGCACTGCAAACTGTCATCATCCCCTGTAAATATTTCACCTTTTATTGGACGCACAGGGCCACCAACCGTGTCACTGCCGCTGTGACACATCCCCATAAAACAACGGCCCGCAAACCAGTATTACACTGCCCTGTCAGCCGATCCAGGTACGCCTCAATATAACCATCAAGCCAGGGGCGTCCCCTGGGCTATGAGCATGTAGGCAGCAACAGCTCTAAGCTCCCACAGTCACATTCTAAAGCTACAAAATAAGAGTGCATAGGGTTAACCAAAATAACCGTGCTGAACCGTATTTTATTTTAAGAAGTCTGGGTGCCCATTTTGAGACATAAAGCAGGACTCTGGTCAAAGAGGACTGCAGAAATAAGCTTTTACAAGTCTGGACAGCTGCGGTGCAGCAGAAGCTGAGGAACATCACCCACATCACCTGCCCCCCTGTGAAGAGACTGGAGCGCCAGCGCGGCTTTATTGAAGCCAGGATTGATATGAAGGATCATTATTGGTGCTGAGGAGACTTTATTTGCCCCCCCAGTAAGGCACAATGTAAATCCAGCTGTCTGCATGGCTTTCTGCCTGCGGTGTGTGGAGGATAACAGCGCGACTGTGGCGGAGGGATACAGACTCCTGCATGTTCATCCCTGCTGATTTACGCCTGAGTGCTGCTGAATTGTGACTGCTGTAATATCGGGGTGAGGTTAGCGGGGACAGAGGAGCTTCCCTGGACATATTCTAGCGTGGCACGCTAAAAAGCAAAGACACCGGCAGGGACTCTTTCTTTGCCACGGAACTGAAGGGTGGAGGGATACCACCGGACCTGTAGGACCAGACCCCAGAATAGGCCAAGAACAGTGCTATACAGCCTCATAAAGGACCGATCAGAGGAGACTAGCACCGGGGTAGCCACTAAAACCTGCTGAAGTGAGGCACAACTGAAATCCGATCACTAGAACCGGGCGCTGCACACTGATCACAGCAATAAAGGAATACTGACTATTCTGCACTTACCAGCAGTGCAGACTTATAACACAATAGTGACTGCGGTTTGCAGCTGGTGGACCCGGTGCCCTATTATCTTCTGTGCAGTGCACCATAATAGAGGATTATCCACTCTTCAAGCAAGGATCAGAGCTACAATGGACTGTTTGCATTATTATTGAGGAATTGTGTAACTTTTGGCGCTCTTACTTAGGGTTTCTCAGTTGACTCCTTTTCTGAAACTTGTTTTTAGCCCATTTAACTTAACTTGTCTGATTGATCAAGCTAAAAGGGTCATAGATCTGAGGCCAGGGAAGGCTGTGTGGCAAATTAAGATGCAGTTGGGCAGGGGCAGAATTAATAATAGCTCACACAGGGTGACGAGGCACAATTTGAGGGCATATTACAAATTCTATGAGGATATCCCTAATGGGTTAAGCCACACAAAATCTAGGTCACCTCTGAAAAGAGGTGATCCAAAAACACCTTATACAGAACAATCCCATAATCCTGCACCTGTCAAAGCTGCAAAAGGGGAATCAGGTATCAATAACCCATTAACCAAAACACTGCCTAAAACGCAACCTGAAACAGTTCAAAAAAAGAAAAAATTGGGGAAAAACTCCTCCTCCAGGTCAGCCCCTCATGGAGGAAATGGACACTTCCAAATCAAACAAAATGAAGGGCCCAGACGATCAGGAAAACATCGGGAGTCTTTCTTCTGAGGACTCTGACAGTGTCTCAGCTGATTATACCCCAAACACAAGCCCTGAAAGGCAGAGGCCTAGAAGGGACACTGGAGGTCCATTTCCTTCGTTTGAGGTTCCTTCTCCATCCATTAACCTGGGGAATACAAGGGGTCCAATAAACAAGCCACCGAAGGATTCATGGCGGATCTTTTCCAGTCCTTGAGCGATGCCCTAAAAATAGGGTTTGAGACTCAGGCTAAGGCCCTACAGGAAACATGCAGGAATCTTAGCCAAAACGTCTAGAAATATGAGTTAAAGATGGTACAGGTGGAAAGGGACATAGTCTACCTCTCAACGGAAAATTCTCTCCTCAAAACGGAGGTTATTTCCCTTAAAAACAAATTAACGGATCTGGAGTACCAAAGCAGGAGAAATAACTTTAAAATACGAGGTATTCCTGAGTCGGTCCCCAGGCAGATCTTTCAGATTACAATAAAAATGTATTCAAAAAGTTATCGACAAAATTAAAGTAAATATTGATCGTATACACCGCCTCCCACGTCCAAAAGGGGTCCCAGAGGAAAACCCTAGGGAGTGGGACACTATCCTCAGAGTCCATTTTTTGGAAACCAAGGAGAAGGTTCTAAAATCTCTGAGAGAGGTTCACCTCCAGAGCCATATAAAGATTTAAAGATTTTCCAAGACTTCTCCAAAGAGACAATAGACGCAAGAAGGTCCTTCAGAGATTTGACCTCTAAAGTTAGAGAGCTCAGAGTGTCATGTAGACGGGGTTTCCCTACCAAGCTATTAGTCTTGTATAGTGTTGAGTGATACTGCTCGATATCTAAAAATATCGGATCGGAATGGTATCGCCGATATCACTAAATATCGTCGATATCCGATTCCGATACCGGAAGTCCAATGTAAGTCTATGGGAACCAAATATCGACATTAAAAAAAACCATTCTTGCCTTGTTGGTTAATTGTACATGAAGGAAAACAACAAAGACTAATGTAGAATGTATTGGGGGAGGTTGAGGAGACAATAAAGGCATACATGTTTAACCCAATGCATTGGAATAGCATTAATATATTTTTTTTTTGGAAATACGTTTGGATTGACTAACAAATTGACAATGTTGTTAACCTTTTTTCTATTTTGGCAAATATGTATGTTTCACAACTTCCATGCTCTTCACCTTTTTAACTTTTGCCAGTGCCACACTTTCTCCTTCATAATCTTCAGCAGCAGCATCATCTTTCTCATCAAATTATTCTTCATCTTCACCTTCTTAATCTTCTTCTTAAACTTCTTGCTATTCATGTTTTTGTTTACATTACTCATATTGTTATTATTAAACTAATTAATCTTCTTCATATTCAAATTCTTCATCTTCTTCCTCTTCATCTTCTTCATCATATTCTTATTTGTGACAGAGATTCCTGTACTTGTAATCTGTAAAAGTATGAATTTTTCATCCTTCCATTCTTGCTGTCACAAAAGATTTAAATTACAACAGTATTTGTCCGTGTTCAGTTTAGCCTGCAGCAGCAGGCATTTTCCAGGGGCACCACGAGGAGGAACGGACTCACCCCATACACTGCTTAGTCTTCTTCTGCTTAGAATTTAGAGCATATATTTTGCTCTTCATTTTGGTCTTATACTTCATGTTCTTCTGCTTTTTGATCTTCTGCTTATTGTTCTTTCTGTATCTTGTAGTTTGTCTTAACCTTCTTTGTCCTGTTGGTGATCTTCTTCTGGGTAATCTTTTATTTTTTCTTTGTGATGGTGTTCAGGCTGGTTGGCTTCATGCTCGTCGTCCTTGTTGTCGTCATCTTCTTCTGGGTGGTCTTTAAGGTCGTCTAATTTCCGAGAAACAGCTGACGTTACTGGAACCCTGACGGGTATCAGATGGAGCAAGAGACAATGGAAGTAACGAGGACCAGCTGACTGTGCTGGAACCCGGACGGGTAGCAGAAGGAAAAGAGGCAATGTCACAACCGAGTACCAGCTGACGTTACTGTGACACGGTTACTAAGCAGGAGGTACCTGTGCTCCAAAGCACTACCAAGGACCAGCAGACGTTGGTGGAACTCGGATACGGAGATGGAGGCACCTAGGCCAAAGGCACTGGGGAGAACCAGTTGACGGTACTGGACCCCGGAAGGGTAGCAGAAGGAAAAGAGGCAATGTCACAACCGAGTACCAGCTGACGTTACTGTGACACGGTTACTAAGCAGGAGGTACCTGTGCTCCAAAGCACTACCAAGGACCAGCAGACGTTGGTGGAACTCGGATACGGAGATGGAGGCACCTAGGCCAAAGGCACTGGGGAGAACCAGTTGACGGTACTGGACCCCGGACGGGTAGCAGAAGGAAAAGAGGCAATGTCACAACCGAGTACCAGCTGACGTTACTGTGACACGGTTACTAAGCAGGAGGTACCTGTGCTCCAAAGCACTACCAAGGACCAGCAGACGTTGGTGGAATTCGGATACGGAGATGGAGGCACCTAGGCCAAAGGCACTGGGGAGAACCAGTTGACGGTACTGGACCCCGGACGGGTAGCAGAAGGAAAAGAGGCAATGTCACAACCGAGTACCAGCTGACGTTACTGTGACACGGTTACTAAGCAGGAGGTACCTGTGCTCCAAAGCACTACCAAGGACCAGCAGACGTTGGTGGAACTCGGATACGGAGATGGAGGCACCTAGGCCAAAGGCACTGGGGAGAACCAGTTGACGGTACTGGACCCGGACGGGTAGCAGAAGGAAAAGAAGCAATGTCACAACCGAGTACCAGCTGACGTTACTGTGACACGGTTACTAAGCAGGAGGTACCTGTGCTCCAAAGCACTACCAAGGACCAGCAGACGTTGGTGGAACTCGGATACGGAGATGGAGGCACCTAGGCCAAAGGCACTGGGGAGAACCAGTTGACGGTACTGGACCCCGGACGGGTAGCAGAAGGAAAAGAGGCAATGTCACAACCGAGTACCAGCTGACGTTACTGTGACACGGTTACTAAGCAGGAGGTACCTGTGCTCCAAAGCACTACCAAGGACCAGCAGACGTTGGTGGAACTCGGATACGGAGATGGAGGCACCTAGGCCAAAGGCACTGGGGAGAACCAGTTGACGGTACTGGACCCCGGACGGGTAGAAGAACGCACCCATGAAAATGTAAGTTGACAGGACGCAAGCCGTCCGCAGTTACCGAATCACACAGTCCTACAGTGGGTGCTTGTCCTATTGTCACAATGGAAACCGCCTTTATTTACATATCCCACAGCACACATAGGAATCACCTAAACTGCAGGCACCATAGAGTCGGCTAACCCGAATGCAACACGACAGCACAACTTATTGGAGGATAATTGACGTTCACACTGCCAGGAAACAGCTGTCGTGCTGTAAGCAGGCTGGCCAGGAGTCAGTACCCCTGCCAATTACTTACGAGCAACAAATGGCGGTGTTGTAGCCCAGGGAGTAGAGTTCAGGTGGTAGAAAGATGAACATAACAGGAGACATGGAAAACGTTGCCAAACAGTTATTTAATCTGAAAACGGACAGGCAAATTCAGGTGAGATCCATGCCTTGTTCATTTTCAGAAAAGTAAGCCGGTCTACATTCTCTGAGGATAGTCGCATGCGACGGTCTGTTACTACCTCACCTGAAGCACTAAAGACACGCTCAGATAATACACTGGCAGCAGGGCAAGCCAGCACCTCCAATGCATACTGGCTAAGCTCTGGCCATGTATCCAACTTAGAGACCCAAAATTTGAAAGGAGAAGAGGCATCTGGGAGTACACTTAGAGGGAAAGCCAAGTAGTCTGTCACCATCTTACGGAAACGTTTCTTCCTGGTGACTGGCGCCGTCTCGGATGGTGTAGACCTTGCTGGCGCTGTCACAAAACTTTTCCACATTTGTAATATACAGCTCTTGCCCTGTGCAGAGGCGCTGCTTCTGCTCCCTCTTGTTGTAGAGGTGTCTACACTGCCTCGACGCACAGAGCTGCTTTGTAAAGCAGTAGCAGCAGCAGCTCTCTCGGCTGGAATGTACAACAGTATGGATTGCACCAGTGTGTCTTGGTACTCCTGCATTTTACGGTCCCGGTTCACCGGTGTGATGAGGGTTTGTAAGTTGTCCCGGTAGCGAGGGTCTAGGAGGGTGTACACCCAATAATCTGACGTGGTGAGAATGTGGGCGATGCGGCTGTCGTTTCTCAGGCACTGAAGCATGAAATCAACCATGTGCTGCAGACTCCCAACTGGCCAACAAAGGCTGTCCTCTGGAAGAGGCGTCATCTCTGCCTCCTCTGCATCACCCCACCCTCGCTCTACATACTGACTAGAGCGTTGTGTACCTCCCTCTGTAGGGATTTCTTCCTCCTCCATTGACTCCTCCTCCTCCTCACAAAGTGAGCCCTGCCCAGCCCTTTGTGAGGAACCACGTTGCGCTGACTGTCCTGAAGGTAATTGAATTTGTGACTCCTCATCCTCCACCTCTTCCAAAACCTCTTCCTTTAGTGCTTTCAGTGATTTCTGAAGCAGGCAGATAAGGGGGACAGTCATGCTGACTAGTGCATCATCTGCACTCGCCATCCGCGTTGAGACATCAAACGCACGCAAAACGTCGCAGATGTCCTTCATAGAGGCCCACTCAGTAGTGGTGAAGTGTGAACGGCGCAAATTGCGAGTTGATTGCGCCTGTTGCAGCTGATACTCCATTACTGCTGGCTGCTGCTCACACAACCGCTCCAACATATGTAACGTGGAATTCCACCTGGTGGGTACGTCACATATGATGCGATGTTCAGGAAGGCGAAATCTGACTTGCAGAGCTGCAATGCGCGATCTGGCCATGCTGGAACGTCGCAAGTGAGCGCACTCTAGGCGGACCTTGTGCAGCAGTGCATCAAGATCCGGATAGTCCCTCAAAAAACTCTGCACGACCAAGTTGAGCACATGTGCCAGACATGGTATGTGAGGGAGGTTGCCAAGGCCCAGAGCTGCCACCAGATTTCGGCCATTGTCACACACTACCAAGCCTGGCTGGAGATTAGCTGACAAAAACCACACGTCGCTCTCCTGCTTGATGGCATCCCAGAGCTCCTGCGCTGTGTGGCTTCGATTCCCCATGGAAATTAATTTCAGGACGGCCTGTTGACGTTTGGCCACGGCTGTGCTCATATCGGTCGCAACAGGTAAGCGTTCACGGGTCCATGTGGAGGTATACCGTGACGGCTCGTGCAGCGATGATTCTGAGGAACTGGAGTAGGAGGAGGAATCAATGTGTACAGACTGGATTCCTGAAATCCTTGGAGTTGGCAGAACACGTACAGCGCCACTGGCAAGATCTGTACCCGGCTCCACAACATTGACCCAATGGGCAGTGAGGGAAAGGTATCGTCCCTGGCCATGGGTACTGGTCCACGCATCGGTGGTCAGGTGGACCCTGCTACTGACGGCGTTTAGTAGCGCATGTTTAATGTTTCCCTCGACATGTTTTTGCAGAGCAGGGACAGCTTGCCTGCTGAAATAAAATCGGCTTGGCACATTATATTGTGGGACTGCCAATGCCATAAAGTTCCTGAAACTGTCAGTCTCCACCAGCCTGAATGACAGCATTTCAAGGGACAGGAGTTTTGCAATGCCAGCATTCAGAGCCTGTGCTCGTGGATGGTTTGCCGAGTATGGCCGTCTTTTATCCCATGCCTGTGGTACCGATGGCTGTTTTTTGTTCTGGGAGTGTGACGATGACTGTGAACTTGCTGCTGTGGGTGGAATAACAGTTTGTCTATGGACAACAGTGACCGAGGTTCTTCCATGGAGATCCTGTGAGGAAGCCGAACCAGGTGTGTGTGAGCTGGAGGTAGAGGCTCGAACACGACCTGAAGATGTAGGTGCTGCTGGAGGTTGGCCTACATCTCCAGTGTGTCTTTGTAACTCAGCTACGTGCTTTGTCCGTACATGTTTCCACATATTTGTGGTATTCAGGTTACTGATATTTTTACCTCTTTAACTTTTTGCTTACACAGCTTGCATTGAACATAGCAAATATCATCTACAAGTCTGTCAAAAAAGGACCACGCAGTGCAAGTCATGGGAGCGCCAATTTTGACATTTCTAAGAGAACTGCTCCCAACAGGTGCCAAACTGGAGGCTACAGGCAAGCGAGTCTGCAGCCTACCTCTCCCTCCTCTTTGTACCGTTGGGACAATCTCTTCCTCAGAGCTGCTCCCACCACCTTCCTGTTGCTCACGCCATGTTGGGTCTCGGACTTCATCATCTCCACTACCCTCTTCCAACACCTGCTGCTGTTGGATGGTCTGGGCAGCACCATGCTCCACAAAACCTGGCACCTGAGTCTCATCATCATCATAAGATGCGTTCTGCGGTGTGCTGTCCATCGGCACTGGCTCACCTGCCTCTTCAGATTGAGACACAGCTGTTGCGCATCACTGCATACTCCCTCTTCTTCAAATTGCAGAATGCTGCTTGCCTGTGCCCGTGTTTGCGAGCCAACAGATTCTGAGAACAGAAGCAGAGACTCAGCTGGCTCCTGTACAGAACTCTCTGACTGCCTGGGCAATTTGACAGGCGGTGAACAGACAGATGGTTGCTCAACAGTGTTGTGTTCCTGAGAGGAGGTGGAAGGAATTGAAGTCGATGCATTGGCTGCCATCCAACCAACAACGGCTTCAATTTGTTCTTCCAGCAGCAGGGGGGCACGCCGAGCTCCTACCAAAGTGCGCATAAAGGAACGCTCATGGGTAAAACTGGTGGATGCTGTGTCACTGAGGGCGGCAGCAGCCACAGAATCCCCACGTCCTCTCCCTGCTGAAACTCCACGGCCACGACCACGTGCCTTACTCACTGACTTCTTCATCTTGGTAGATTGATAAAGAAAGTCAGAAAAGTTATAAGGCCTAAGTGTGGTTATTACGCAGAGACTGAAGTGAACACTGAAACACAACTGTTCACAATCTGTGAAAGGCTACTCCTTTGTCTACTTCTATAGTGTTTGCAACCAATGTATTGGATACGGATGGAAGCGCGTCACACTAATAGATTATATTTTAAATGGAATGGAGCAGAACCAATTGGAGATAAATGAAAAGGATGAGGCACTGAGACACGCTCAGCAGAGTACAAGCAGCAGTGCTTGAACAAGTAACTGGAGCGTGATGTGCACTCAAAAAATAAAAAACACAGACTGAAGTGAACACTGAAACACAACTGTTCACAATCTGTGAAAGGCTACTCCTTTGTCTACTTCTATAGTGTTTGCAACCAATGTATTGGATACGGATGGAAGCGCGTCACACTAATAGATTATATTTTAAATGGAATGGAGCAGAACCAATTGGAGATAAATGAAAAGGATGAGGCACTGAGACACGCTCAGCAGAGTACAAGCAGCAGTGCTTGAACAAGTAACTGGAGCGTGATGTGCACTCAAAAAATAAAAAACACAGACTGAAGTGAACACTGAAACACAACTGTTCACAATCTGTGAAAGGCTACTCCTTTGTCTACTTCTATAGTGTTTGCAACCAATGTATTGGATACGGATGGAAGCGCGTCACACTAATAGATTATATTTTAAATGGAATGGAGCAGAACCAATTGGAGATAAATGAAAAGGATGAGGCACTGAGACACGCTCAGCAGAGTACAAGCAGCAGTGCTTGAACAAGTAACTGGAGCGTGATGTGCACTCAAAAAATAAAAAACACAGACTGAAGTGAACACTGAAACACAACTGTTCACAATCTGTGAAAGGCTACTCCTTTGTCTACTTCTATAGTGTTTGCAACCAATGTATTGGATACGGATGGAAGCGCGTCACACTAATAGTTAAATTGCATGGAGCAGCAAGAATTACACTGAAGAAAAAAAAAAGAGTCTGTGAGTGACACGTGCAGATGCCTACAGACAGCGTTGCATGCAGAGCAAACTGCAGCGTCACCTGCACTCACACACACCTTGCAGAGCTGTTAAAACAACACTGCAGGCAAAAGGAAGCTTTACACAGCGGTTGGTGCTAGCCTGCCTACAGCACAGTACACTAAATCGCAATCTCTAACTGTCCCTCAGAGTCAGCACAGCAGCGTTCTGTCCCTTACTGAATTCACAGCACAGTGACGCTAAAATGGCGGCGGCGCCTTTTATAGTGCATTCTGACATCATTTCAGCATCCAATCACAGCCATGCCATTAGTTAACATGACCGCAGCAGTACAGGATGTGCCCACACTTCTTAGGATTCCTCATTGGCTGACTAAAATCACATTGCCTCTCAAAGAATTATGGGAACTTCCGATTCCGGTATACGATATATGGAAAATATCGAAACTAAGTATCGAAAGGCCGATAGAGCTAATATCGGCCGATACCCGATACTTGCAGTATCGTATCGCTCAACACTAATAAGGACAAAAACTACCCCATCTACACTCCACACGAGGGTCAGAAGTTCCTTAAATTTCTTATGGATGAACCAGCATTTAGGGACAGGGATTAAGACCGATTTTTATCTTATGTTCGAATTTACATGGTGTTGTTTACTATTAATTTCCTTTTCCTGAATATGAATATCTGAGGACCCGTATTTACAGTTTATTGATGTCACTGTGGGAACTTGCCACTTACTTTTTTCTCACTTTTCCCTCATTACTAAGGTGAGACACCAACCGGTTTGGAGTCCTCCAGGAGAACTGTTAAGCTCCTAAATTTTAAATTTTTATTTTTTTTTGGATTTCATTGTTTTGCTTGTTTCCATTTTTCTGTTCTGATATTGCATTCTAATGAAGAAAATGTTATCATACAATGTTAGGGGCTCAACAGCCCGAATAAGAGGTATGCGGTATGGAAGGAGATCAACCGATCCCGTGCCGAATTGGTATGCCTCCAGGAGGTTAAACTGGCCTCCGATCGACACCCGATCTTCCAGCACAAGAATTTTCCTCAAATGTACAAGTCACTGTCCACGAAGAAAAAGGCTGGGGTCATTACACTGGTAGGTAGAAAAATATTTAGAATTGAGAGTCCTCAGTGGTTGATACCTTTTAATGGCTATCTGAAAAGATGGTAACAAATTGCAAGCTTTCGAGACTACTCAGGTCTCTTCATCAGGCAAAGACTAATACAACATCTGAAGAATCACATATTTATACACAACACAACACAGAAACAATGCAATAGATAAGACAAGTGACGTGAAGAAGAACTGTCATTATGGGAGAGGGATGAACAGTTGTGGCAATAAATATTGGACCAATTCATAGATAAGGAGTGTGAAAGTTTTATTGCCCTCTGATTGGGGTCTGGTAATGTTTTGTGATACTCCCACAGGGTCTTGGGAGCAAATTCCTTAATTGATGTAAAAGGCCATAAATCCATGTGATATGTTCATTCCAGCATTGAGAGTGTCAAAGGTCATCATCAGTTTGTATTCACAAACTCTCCTGTGTCTCTGAGATGTGAAATTACCTTTCAGTACAAGTAATTTCATGTCCAAGGTGCTGTGATCAGGGAGACAAAAATGTTTGGCCACAGGTAGATCCATTCTCTTTTCTCTTATTGTGTGGCGATGAGAATCTAATGTGGTGTACCTAATTATATGTACTAAATGTCCAACTGGGAGTCTGTATGTGGGGTAGACCGAGCAAAAACTGAGAACAAGGATGAATTCTCATCGCCACACAATAAGAGAAAAGAGAATGGATCTACCTGTGGCCAAACATTTTTGTCTCCCTGATCACATGTCACATATCTATGAACTGGTCCAATATTTATTGCCACAACTGTTCATCCCTCTCCCATAATGACAGTTCTGCTTCACGTCACTTGTCTTATCTATTGCATTGTTTCTGTGCTGTGTTGTGTATAAATATGTGATTCTTCAGATGTTGTATTAGTCTTTGCCTGATGAAGAGACCTGAGTAGCCTCGAAAGCTTGCAATTTGTTACCATCTTTTCAGTTAGCCATTAAAAGGTATCAACCACTGAGGACTCTCAATTCTAAATATTTTTTCTATCTACTGGCTAACACAGTACTAAGCTATACATCTTTCCTGTTTACACTGGTAAGTGGCACCGTTCCTTTTCAGCTCATTAAACACATACCAGACTGGCTGGCCAGGTTTCATATCTCATATGCTTACTCCATGAAAGGCCATGCACAATAGTGAATGTATACGCACACGTAACAAGGGACACATTCGATTCTTGAACAAGCTAATCAAAAAAATAGACAAAGTCAAAACAGGCAGTCTCATCTTACTAGGCGACTTTATGCCAGAGCAACGTCTTAACCATCATCGATCAGTTAACGAAATTTGTAGTGTCTGTCCCTGTGAAGGATTTAACTACCCCAACTCCACAGCGGTGGAGCAGGGAGAGGTAAGTATTGCAAGTGCTGGGGCCCTGAGCAAGCAGGTGGGGCCGACTCGTGGGCGACGGCCCCGGCACAGGGCCCCTCATAGTACGCCGGTGCGTCTGACGGTGAGAGGGCCCATCCCACCGTCAGAGACAGTTTGTGGTACTATGAGGGATACTGTGCCAGGGCCTTTGCCCCCGAGTGCGACCGACACCTTCTCAGGGCACCACCACTTGTCCAAGTGCACCACGTGGGGGGGGACAGCCCAGAAAGGGAGGTGGCATAAATGGCATCTGTTGAGTCGTAGGCTGGACGTTGACCTGGTACAAATGGAGGAATTGGAGAAGTGACAGCACTGAGAAGAAGAGGAGGACAAAGCAATCCATTTTGCTGGCAATCTAGGTGTAATCAGGGGAAGGTGGCATAAAAACCTTTGAAAAGCGTGCATGGTTCATTTTAATAAAGGTTAGATCAACAACATTTTGTGTCGACAGCCGTGTCCTTTCTGTCTGGATTGATACAGCAGCACTGAAGACAGAGTCTTTCTGATCGCACACTACCAGCAGGGCAAGCAAGCTCCTGTAAGCCATATTGTGGCAATTCAGCCCAGGTGTCCAGTTTACAGGCCCAGTAGTCAAAGGGGAATGACCATTGAGGGAGAACATCAATAAGGGAAGGAAAAGTTCTTTGTAACCATAGTTGACAAGTACTGGCTCCTGTCTGTTGCTATAGATTCCTGATTACCAGCCGTGTGAGCTGTCCTAGAGAAATCAGTCCACAACATGGTCCTGAAACATACACTTTGCTGCAGTTCGCTGTACCGGGTAGTCTCTGTCCTTATCCACCTCGATTCCACGCAGCCTATCTAGTGCTCCTCCACAGTATTTCCACTGGGGCTCCATAATGCTATAGCGCAACAGGCTGTACATATGTCCAACCCTGCTGGGGCCTGTTACCCTAAGCCCACTGTGACCCATTACGCCTGTGCACGTTGCAATAAACAGTGGACATCAGCCCACTCGTCACCTTTCTTACCGTCCTGCAGTCCTCCCACCATGTCTGACCCACAGGAGCACTCAGACTCCCTGACTGAGAGCACTCCTCCGCTTCCGGAGTGGGCTGTTGCCATTTTTCAGTCTGTCGCTGACCTGAGTAAGGTATCTCAGTCCCTGGTCCAGGGCCTTGAAAGCCTTACACAGCTCTCCACAGCCAACAGTGCTCCGAAAGTCTCCCATGGCGATTACAGCGCACGTGACCTCGACCTTCAAAGGGCTAAAACCGAGAGAGGTTCTACAAAGGGGACTCTGGCTCCTCGTACAGCTCCATGGGCCCCTCAGCAGCATCCAAGCCACTTTCCCCCTCCCATTCCCCCTCTTCGGAGGAAGATCTTGGGTCGGACATAGACTCTTAGTCCGGATCTGACTCGGATTTGGACCAGACCTCCAAGATGCAGGTCATGGTGTATAGCCTTATCTCTGCTATCTCTCAAATGCTTAAATTCAAAGAGGACGAGGCTCCTTAGACCTTCAGGATGCGTACCTTAACATCCCTATTTGTCAGCGACACCAGCGATTTCTTCTGATTGCGATCAAGGATGATCACTATTAATTCTCGGCCCTCCCCTTCGGTCTGGCCTCTACCCCCAGGGTCTTCACGAAGCGCATGCCGGCGGTCATGGCCATTGTTCGCTCCCGAGGGATTATCATAATCCCTTACCTGCACAACCTGGTAATCAATGGCTCATCCCGCCGAGACTGTGCTTAGAGTCTTCAAGTCACTCTGGACACCTTGACGCGTCTCGGCTGGATCATCAACTGAGAGAAGTAGTCTCTAACCCCTTCTCAGCATCTGACCTTCCTGAGCCTGGAATT
Source organism: Oophaga sylvatica (assembly GCA_033576555.1). Taxonomy (NCBI): domain Eukaryota; kingdom Metazoa; phylum Chordata; class Amphibia; order Anura; family Dendrobatidae; genus Oophaga; species Oophaga sylvatica. The sequence continues at coordinate 57,503 of JARQOD010001057.1, read as the reverse complement.
CCACACATATTTGTCCTGATCGGTGTTCCTCCAGAGGGACAAATTCTCATTTCTCTGCAAGGGAGTTCCATCTATTTTGGTCTTCATGTCCCAGAAAGGTCCCCAAAATTCAGAGAGAGCAGGAGAAGGATATTCCTGTTGACATATTCATGTGTATATTGAAGCTGTCGAAATGGAGGATAATTTCATGGGGGAACAAGGACACCCACCTTTAGTGCAGGAGATACCTGGTATGGGAGAAGTGGGCATTGCAGATCTGATAAATCTTGTTTATCCGTGCTATAACCTGCATAAAATTGATGACCAAAACTACAATAAATGTTGTCAGTGTATGCCTACAAGTAACCAGCCAAACCCCATAACAGCAGCAGCAGGCCGTGTTTGGCCATCATGTCCAATGGCACCCACTTTTCAGGCTTGTGTTATTTTTGGCAATTGTCCAGCTGCCATGTTTGATCCTTCGACCTACTATGGTCCATCGGGCAGTAACCCTTATACTTTTTACACGCAACGTGGCAATAGGTTTGTGTTTGTAACACAATTCTTAATGTTTTAGACTAGGTATATAGAAAACTTTGTTCATGTTTTAAAGAACATTTATGGCTAGAGTTTCAAAATTTCAAATTAAATTCTTACCCCAGACCTATGAAACCATTCGAAAGTTAGTTTTCATTTTTTTGGGTTGGTAAATCTTTGTATTGTTCACAAAGCATATTTCAATCTAAATCTCATACTGTTTTGTGTCATAAAAGGCATATTTAGTATAGTTAAAAATATTCTAAATCTCCTTATATAATTCATGAGGCAGACAATCTCGCTGAAAGGCTCAGTATGGATTACACAAGAATCTCACAATTTGTTTGATGGAGGAGGGGGAAAGCAGCCCAGATAGGGAGGTTGCAATAATGCCATATGTTGAGGTGTTTAATGTACGTAAAGCAGCAGCAAAGTTTAAGTCGAGAAGTCATAGCAAAAGCAGGACCAAAAAAGGGCTACTGTATGAGGTATAAATTGTCTATTGAAAATATTCTAAATCTCACTAGATATTTCAGGAGGCAGATAGACGCTCACAGACTCGGTCTGGATTCCACAGGAATATAAAAAGATACGCAACCAAGAATGACGCATGTAGGCCAATGTTCCCGGTGTCAATGATGCACTGATGTAGTCCCACTCCCCACCTTTTTGAGAAATTAACAAAGATCACAACTAAAGGCGTCATCTCGCAGGAATCAGTCTGTGAATATGTGGATCTCATCTGGCCTGCATTTACCAAGGATATGTGCCACCTGCGTGTCTGCCCCCAGACCAGCAGTGATACGGTGTTCTACAGCCGGCTCTATTCCTACCTGAACTGCCAAAAAAGATATGCAATTGTAAATGCCAACAACATGTAGGCCTTTATAATTCCACTTCCAGCATTGCAGCCAATACCTGGCAAACTTCACCCCTTAGGGGAACCAGGCCTTGAGGATGAACATCCTCATCTTTTACTGCCTGTACTTTTTCCAAGCCATCCATTCTTGTCTTCATGTGCCAGAAAGATCCCCAAACTTCAGAGAGAGCAGGATCAGGATATTCCAGTTGACATATTTATATGTATATTTGAAGATGTCGAAAGAGAGGAGAATTAGATGTGGGGGAACAAGGACACCCACCTTTAGGGCAGGAGATACCTGGTATTGGAGAACTGAGTGGGCATTGCAGAGCTGATAAATATTATATATCTGTGAAATAACCAGCCCAAAATTGCTGACCCAAACAATAATTTTCAGTCTAGGCCTACAAGTAACCAGCCAAACCCATAACAGCTACAGCAGGCCGTGTTTTTCCATCATGTCCAATGGCCCCCACTTTTCAGGCTCCTGTTCCTTTTTTGCAATGATCCAGCTGCCATGTTTGATCCTTCGACCTAGTATGGTCCATTGGCCGGTAACCCTTAGACTTTCTAAATACAACAGGTTTCTAACACAATTCTTAAGGTTTTAGAATAGGTATATATAAAAGTTTGGTCAGGGTTTCAAGAACATTTATGGCTACAGTTTAAAAAATCAAAATTTTATTCTTAGCACAGACCTATTAAACCTGTGAAAAGATATTTTTCAAATTTTTCGGTTAGTGAATGTTTGTATTGTTCACAAAGCATATTCAAATCTAAATCTCAGACTGTTTTGTCACATACAAGGTATATAGTATACTTTAAATATTATAAATGTTATTTAATTCATGAGGCACACGTTCTGGCTGAAAGGTCTGTATGGAAAACACAACAATGTCACAATTTTGTTGATGGAGGAGGGGGGAGCAACCCAGATAGGGAGGTTGCAAAAATGCCATATGTTGAGGTGTATAACGTACGTAAAAAAGCAACAGCAAATGGTTTAAATCGAGAAGTCATAGCAGAAGGAGGCCCAAAAAGGGCTACTGTATCACAAGCTAAAAGGTATATATAGTCTATTGAAAAAATTCAAAATCTCTGTAGATATTTCAAGAGGCAGACACAGACGCTCACAGGCTGTCGGGATTACACAAGAATATGAAAAGATATGCAAGAAAGAATCACACATGTTGGCCAAGGTTCACGGTGTCAATGATGCTAAAAAATTTGTGGGGGAAGACCACTTTGTGCAAAAAAGGGTACTGTTTCAAAAGCGTCCAGCTGTATACAGTCTAGGGGTCATTGTAAATCTCCATATCTATTTACGTAGTAACAGACAGATGCTCACAGCCTCTGTATGGATTACACCAGAATCCATAAAGTTGACAAACTGTACTGTATCATAAGCGTACAGCTCCATACAGTGTTGGGCTCATTTTAAATCTTCGGATATATTTCAGACTCAGTAAGCCTGTCCATAATCTCCCCTACAGTAAAGAAGATGGATACAAGTACACACTGAAAGTAGAGTGATTGCCGAAATATTGGTAATTATTAATAATAATTAGGCTAAAACCTCCAGGTACAATTATGACAGACGATGCTGACACTCAATTACTTTGTGTGGAGACAGCGCAAACGGTTCTTTGTGAATAAAGTGTTGCTGTATCGCAGTTATGTCTATCCCATCGACGTTATTTGTCTGCATCAAATTGTGATGCCAATGAGAGATCTAGACATGGTCCTCACTGCCTATCATGATCAGCCTGGTCACTTTGGAGTGCAAAAGACAGAAGCCACAGGCCGTAGGCGATTCTATAGGATTGGCAGGAGAGGATACATTTAAAAATGGTGCCACGAATATCAGACGTCTGTGACTAGGAAAAGTGTGAAAGATGAACACCTGAAACCGCCACTGCATCCAATTGTGAGTCGACGTCCATTCGAAATGGTAGCCAATGCTATTGAGCATTGGAAGGTAGAGCCCAGCAGGACAGGCCATAGCTAAGTCTTAACCAGCATGGATCAGTTAACAAAATTGGTAGTGGCTGTCCCTGTGAATGATTTCACTGCCAAGACTCCACAGCTGTGGAGCAGGGAGAGGTAACTATTGCGAATTCTTGGACCATAAGCAAGCAGGGGGGGCCCAGTCATGGGCGCCAGCACTTGCACAGGGCCCCTCATAGTACGCCCGTGTGTCTGACGGCGAGTGGGCCCATCCCACCGTCAGAGTCACTTTTTTGTATTATGAGGGACCCTGTGCCAGTGCTGTTGCCCCAGAGTGGGACCCCCCACCTGGTCAGGGCACCACCACTCACCCGGGTGCGCCAGGAGGTGACCCGGCCCTGTTTGGGGGGGCAGCCCAGATAGAGAGGTGGCAAAAAGTTACATAGGTTGAGGTGTATGCTGGACGTTCTGCAGCTGAAAATGGAGGAATTGGAGAAGTCAGAGGAGGACGAGGACAAAACTAGCCATTTTGCTGACAACCTATGTGTCATGAGGGGAAGGTGGGACAAAATCCTTTGAAACCCATGCATGGTTCATTTTAATAAAGGAAAGATCATCAACATTTTCTGTCGACAGCCGGGTCCTTCTTTCTGTCAGTATTGATCCAGCAGCACTGAAGACTTATTCTGATAGCAAACTACCAGCAGGGCAAGAGAGCTCCTGTAAAGCATATTGTGCCAATTCAGGCCAGGTGTCCAGTTTACAGGCCCAGTAGTCAAAGGGGAATGACAGGCGAGGGAGAACATCGATAAGGGAGAAGTAATTTGTAACTATAGTTGACAACTGCTGTCTCCTGTCTGTTGCTATAGATTGCTGATTATCAGGCGTGTGAGGTGTCCATGAGAAATCAGTCCACAACATGGTCATGAAACCCGTCTCCAACGCCACTTCGGCTGTGTGGACCACGAACACCTCTTCCATTTGTCCCAGGACGGCTCGTGGTGAACCTGCAACGCTGCTGTTAGATGGGAATGCCTCTAGCAAACGGTTTACCAGAGTTGCTTGTTTGTTGGCCAATATTAGGTTGATTTTCTCCTGTGGCATGATGTTCTGTAATTTGCCTTTATAGCGTGGATCAAGGATGCTGGCCAACTAGTAGTCGTCATCCTTCATCATTTTGACAATGCGGCGGTCCCTTTTTAGGATCCGCAAGGCATAATCAGACATATGGGCCAATGTTCCAGGTGTCAGTGATGCACTGCCAGCGGTAGGTGTAGGAGCACTTTCTGCCAAATCAACATCCCTCCAGTCACGCACAAATACTGGACCTGAACTTGGCAAGCCAACATTTTGTCTTGGCCCCTCAGAAGCATCCTCCTCCCCTACATAATCATCCCCCCTCCTCCTCTTCTGCCTCCACATTGTCCAGGACAGTTCCCTGAGCAGACAATGGCTGAATGTCAAGACTTCCCTCTTCCTCGTCATCCTCCACTGCACATGCCTGATCCTTAATGTGCGTCAAAGTTTTCATGAGCAGACGCATAAGTGGGATGCTCATGCTTATGATGGCGTCGTCTGCGCTTACCAGCCGTGTGCATTCCTCAAAACACTGAAGGACTTTATAGAGGTCTTTCAGCTTTGACAACTGCACACCCGACAACTCCATGTCTGCCCTCAAACAACCTGCTCGTGTATCCTCCCATAAATGCATTACAGCCTACCTCTGTTCGCACAGCCTCTGAACCATGTGCATGGTGGAGTTCCACCTTGTGGCAACATCTATGATTAGGCGGTGCTTGGGGAGGTTGCGCGCTTGCTGCAGCTTCTGCATGCGACTGGAGTCTACGGGTGAGCGACGGATGTGCGAGCACAGTCTTCACATTTTATGGAGCAGGGCTGTTAACTCCAGATAATTATTTAAAAAGCACTGCACCACCAGGTTCAAGGTGTGAGCCAGGCAAGGTATGTGTCGCAGTTTTGCCAAGGATATGGCCGCCACAAAATTACAGCCGTTATCACTGATTACCTTGCCTGGCTCAAGATGTATACTGCCCAGCCATGTCTCTGTTTCTTGATGCAAGTATTGGGACAGTACATCAGCGGTGTGTCTCTTGTCGCCCAAACACATCATTTGTAAAACAGCCTGCTGAAACTTACCACTAGCTGTTCGATAGTGGGGCACCTCGTGTGCAACACTGCCAGTTGCGGATGGAGTGCTTGTGCGTCTGCTGACGAGCTTTCGATTCTGGAGGAGGAGGAGGGGCGAACGCCTACAGCCAACTGTTGCCTATAACGTGGGCTAGGCAGCACTGTCCCACCACCACTGTCCCCTGTGGACCCTGTATCCACCACATTAACCCAGTGCGCAGTTATGGACATACAACGACCCTGGCTATGCCTACTGGCCCATGCATCTGTTGTTAAGTGCACCTTTCCACTGACTGATTGTTGCAGTGCATGGACAATGCGGTCTTTCACATGCTGTTGGAGGGCAGGGATGGCTTCTCTCGAAAAAAAGTGGCTTCTGGGTATGTCATAGCGTTGGACAGCGTAGGTCATGAGTTCTCGGAGTGATGTGCTTTCAACCAAATGGAAGGGCATCATCCCTAATGAGATCAGTTTTGCAATGCAGGCGTTCAAACGTGTACCGCGGATGAGCTGGACTTGAGAGCTGCATCTGGTGAAACTATCGGTGGACACGAGGGACTGAGAGTGGGTTGTTGATGGTGGTGGTGGTGATGGCCTAGATGCAGTTTTTCGTGGCATAAACATTGTGATTCCCTGACTGCATTGGCCTTGCGACGACACCTCAACATTTGTTGCTGGTGGTGTGCCAACCGGTGGGCTTACAGTGGGGGAAGCAATGGAGCGTTGCTGGCTAACTTGAGTCGGAGCAGGTGCACATGTGCTATCTTGAGTTTTTGTACTCCATCCACGCTTGCATGTGCATGTTCACTAAATGTCTAAGCATGCAACTGGTGTTCAAATTTTTGAGATTTTTCCTTCGGCTAAAGGTTCTTAGGCACTTTTTACAGACAACCTTAGCCTCGTTAGGATTTTGTTCAAAAAAGTGCCACACTGCACTCTTCCTACTATGGTATACTGTCATGATACATAGTTTGCCCTGTCCTGTATTTCTGTATAACTTTGTTCCTTCATCATCATTTAGCTTAGGCTTATGTCAACACAGCTAAAGGACTCCCATTGTTCTCCTAAGCCAGGGGAGAACTCACAATACACATTCAGATAGACATCTTGGAGCCATGCAATGGACCAAACCATTGACTAGGAGGTGGGAACTTCTCCCCCCCTACCCTTGGGCTGTTCCCAGTAGCCCAAGACAAAGGGACTTATGCGTGACCAGTGTTGTGTTGGAAGATTTCTCATGAGAAAGGGTGAGGGATCTTAGCTGCGGCAAGACCTCACGTTGGACTGTGATTTTGGACTTATTATGGACATCAGAAATAACATGGATATTTGATTTGGTATGCTGCCTGTGAGTCGCACAACACCAGGGTTATGGGGTACTCGGCACCGAGCCCGTTGATGTCTATGGGAAACGTCAAGGGCAGCGCAGCTCGGTCCGTGCCCTGGGCGCTCACAGTAATGTGGGATATTTACAGGGGATTAAATGTTCATGTAGTTTGTCGTGACGCCACTTGTGGTATCTGATCAGAATGACCAGCGCTGCTATGCAGATCCACTGGAGGGTTAATATTGTGCAGCTAGATGTTAAGCCTTCCACAAGTAAGGCTGGTTCCTCCAAGGCAGATAGATGTTTAAGAATGCAGGACAGATGGGGACCCGGCAGTCGGGAATAATAAGGGAGACACACACATAAGTCAGTTTGGTACCTTTACTGTAGATGTTGCAGGCACTTCCCGGAGTACTGTAGGGTGAAGGATGCACATCGAGATTCCTCCACTGGTAGGTGTGTGGCCTCCTGGCCTTTTAGTAATAAAGTCCTGACCTGCTTTAAGCTAGGTCTAACTTGGTCTCCGTCTTGCACCTGGCTGATCTTGTGATTGGACCTTCTCACTGAAAGTACACAGTCTCTGCTCACAGCGTCCTGCTTGCCAGACTCTGTCCTCCTGATCCTGTTACGTATCAGCTCTGTGCTACTCCTGGGACTTGTAGTCCTCCAGGAACTTCGGTGTTCTCCTAATGGGTCGTGGAGATCCCTATAGGCTCGGACCCCGGTGTCCGGTGGTTCTTGCTGAGATAAGCTATTAAAGCTCCACTGTCTCATAAACTTTTCCACTTGCCTTCGGCCTACCTAGGTCCACACACGATCACACACGCTGGCAGTTGGTGGGCTGCCTCTTCGCCGCTCTTTAAGCGTCGGCACGCTTTCCAGTGAGCTATACTTCTGAATTCAGCTCTGACTAGACTGAGTGACTTCTCTGTGTCACTCTTACTAGACTCCACTAGCAGACTCAGAGACGACTCCTAGCAGACTGAGGCAAACTGAAACTAAACTTCTTTTTATATATCTAACACAGCTCCCTCTGCTGGACTTTAGGGTAGCTGTACGTGTGTGTATGTGTATAATGACCTCTAGTGGTATCCTCTTTCAGTGCACCCTTCTGGGAGATATGGATTCAGTCACAGCTGGGCTCCACATTCCCCCCTAGTAGAACTCAGCACTCCGGGGCTGAAATACAAAAACAGATAACAATAAACATTGTATAATAACTCTTCCTTTTCAGGAGGTAAGGCACTCTTGAACGGTTGCATAACGGTAAATAGACAACTGTGTACATTAACACAATGATGGATTGAGGATTTGAGCAACCATAAAAGTCCCAGTCTCTTTTGGAAAAGGATGCTCAAGAAGGGGTGGAGAAAACAAGTAAAAATAATGTCCATTCCACTTGTTTCAATATTATGAGGAAAAACAGATTAATAAATAGCAGTATTATAAAGGCATATCATAAACAAAAATATATACATTTATATACAGTGACTCTAAACAATTATTTACATTTGCCAAGGGTTAAACTAATCTCTGAACCTAGCAGGGAGGTGTCCTTTTGTGCTACGTTCTGATCTGCGTGGTGCAGTGACCTGTGAGGTAGCAGTTTCCCTGTTTGGTCTGTTTGAAAGTGAATTATAGAATTGCCTTAATCTCGCTACTGGACTGGCAAGTACACTGTGAGCTGGGTGAACTGGCTCAACTTCGGCAGGGGATCCTTCGTCCTGAGGCTCAACTTCTTGGGGTACCGCTTCTTGGGGTTCCACTTGTTGAAGTTCTGCTGGGGCAGGTTCTTCTGGAACTGACTCTACTGCAACAACTGGTGCAACTGGATGTAGAGGTTCTTCTTGTGGTTGATAGAATTGAAGCACGGGGATGATTACAGCTTCTCCAATTCTGGGCCAATCCGCGGGAAAATCTCCTAAGTCTGTATGGATGACTGCTTCATCACGCTTTTCCTGAGTGACAACAGGTTCTTCTTCTTGAAGCTTTAATGGGTTTGGACACAACTTTAGGTGATCTCGGGATACAGTTGCGGTCGTTCTTCCTCCATCCTTGCTAATTATGCACGTTTTCTTGTTGTCAAACCTCAAATTCTGTATGATGTAGGGCTCTCTTTCCCATTGATCGTCGAGTTTGTGTAACCTCCTCTTTCTTTTCAGTACAACTTCACCAGGTGCGAAAGGTTCAGCTGGCGCACTTTTGTTGTAGCGATCTTCTTGTTTATCCCTTACTCGATTGAGACTATCTTCAACGCAGGCTTGTACTTTTCTGTACTGTTCCTGTCTGTTTGTGTCCCAGTCGTCAGTAGTCACATCTGCTTCTGGTTCTACAACACCAAGCTCCAGATCCATGGGCAGCTTTCCTGGTCTTGCCCGCATGAGGTAAGCCGGGGTGCAATTGGTGGAACTCACAGGTATGTGATTGTACAGATCTACCAGGTCAGGTAGTAAGTCTGGCCACCGATTTCTCTCTTCGAGTGGTACAGTCTTCAGCAGGTCAATGACGATGTGATTCATCTTCTCACAGAGACCATTAGTTTGGGGGTGGTACGGTGTTGTTCTGATCTTCTTACACCCGTACAAGTGGCAGAACTCTGAATAATTCGGCCTCGAAGGCTGGACCTTGATCAGTTAGTACCTGCTCAGGATATCCGTGTGGTCTGCAAAAATACGTTTGGAACGTCTTTGCTGCTGTCTCTGCCGTCAGATCTTTGACAGGGGCGACCACCAGGAATCTGGAGTAGTGATCCACCATAGTCAGGGCATAGGAGTATCCTGACCGGCTGGGTGACAACTTGACATGGTCCAGGGCCACGATCTCCAAGGGACGAGTCGTCTTGATGGGTTGCAGGGGTGCCTTCTGACTGCTGTAGTCCTTTCTTCTGAGGACACAGGGTCCACAGTTCTGGCACCACCTCTCGATGGAGCTGCGCATTCCCACCCAGTAGAACCGACACTTCAACAGGGTCTCCAGCTTCTTCCAGCCAAAGTGTCCCGCTTGATCGTGGTAGGCTTCTAACACCATCTGGACGTCTGCTCTGGGGACTACTATCTGCCATACCATCTCATGGGTCCTTGGGTTGACGTACCTCCTGCACAGCTTCTCACGGTAGATGAACTGCCGGCTTCTTTCATTCCACAGCTGCCTTGCTTGTAAAGGCGCGTCCTTCTCCAAGGAGGAACCCTCTTGAGTTATCAGCTCCTTGATTCGACTGACAACGGGATCGCTGTCCTGAGTCTCCTTCCAGCTGTGGTGGGGTAAAGGATTTAACGTCTTACCACGCTGCCTCCTGCAGGCTTGTTGCTCGTGGATCATCCCATTCCGGTGAAAGGCAGGTAGTTCAATCTCTTCCAGATCATCCACTTCCTCTTCTGTGTCCGATTCATGAGGCATCCTGGATAGGGCATCAGCGTTGGCATTCTTGCGGCCTGCTCGGTACTTGATTGTGAATTGGTAATTGGACAGCCGAGCCATCCAGCGTTGTTCCATGTCTCCCAGCTTAGCTGTTTCAAGATGCGTCAAGGGGTTGTTATCAGTGTAGGCAGTGAACTTGCTGGAGGCTAAGTAGTGTTTGAACCTCTCCGTGATGGCCCAGACCAATGCCAGGAACTCCAACTTGAAGCTGCTATAGTTCTCTGGGTTCCTCTCGGTCGGGCGGAGCTTCCTGCTAGCATAGGCGATGACTTTCTCCAGGCCATTTTGCTTCTGACTGAGGACTGCTCCCAATCCTTCATTGCTGGCATCAGTATACAGCAGAAACGGCTGGCTGTAGTCAGGGTAAGCTAGGATCTCATCACCTGTCAGGATCTCCTTCATTTCCTTGAATGCTTCTGCCTGTTCTTTACCCCAGTGAAATGGAGAATTCCTGTTCTTGAGGGACTGTCCCACCAGGAGGTCTTGCAGAGGCGCTGCTTTTTTGTTGTAATCCTTCACAAACCTCTGGTAGTATCCTGTCAGTCCCAGGAACTGTCGCACCTCCTTGAGATTTTTCGGTTCCGGCCATTTCTGGATGGCGGTGATCTTCTCAGGGTCTGGCGCTACTCCTTCTGAGCTGACAATATGTCCCAGATACTGTACTTTTTGTTTGAGCAGATGGCACTTTGAAGGCTTCAGTTTCATCCCATACTTGGACAATGACTCGAATACCTCCGCCAGGTGCTTCAAGTGATCTTCATACGTTTTGGAGTACACGATGACGTCGTCCAGGTACAGCAACACAGTTTCAAAGTTGAGATGTCCCAGGCAGCTCTCCATCACTCTCTGGAAGTTCCAGGGGCACTACTGAGTCCAAACGGCATCCTGTCGAACTCACAGAGTCCCATCGGGGTGGTGAAAGCCGTCTTCTCCCGATCCTCCTCAGCCACAGCTACTTGCCAGTACCCACTAGTGAGGTCAAGGGTGGAAAAGTAGTTAGCGGTTTTTAAGGCAGCTAAGGATTCCTCAATGCGTGGTAAAGGGTATGCATCTTTACGTGTAATGCGATTTACTTGTCTGTAATCTACACACATTCTCATGCTTCCATCCTTTTTCCTGACTAAGGCCTCATACTCACTGGCTGGAAAAAAATCAGTCCGTTTTCTGCAGGAAAAAAACGGTACATTTGTTGTAAAAAGGCATGCGATTTTAAATCGCACCATGCGTTTTCTGTCAGTTTTCCATCAGTTTTCCATCTGTATGCAATGCGATTTTAACATGAAGTTTTACATAGAGCAGTTATCTCTATGTAAAAAGTCATGTAAAAATCACATTGTAACAAAAAAATTTACACAAGAAGCAAATAATTATATATATAATATATATATATATATACATCTAATATACATAATATATATATATAGGTCATACACTTCTACATAGTATAATAGCCGCTAATTCATCCCCGGCTATACTGTAAAATCACACTCACAGCTTTAATAAAGAATAGAAAGAATAGATATACACACATAGAATACATATATATATATATATATATATATATATATATATCTACACACATGTCATTGTGACATATATATATACATATATTTATAGTTCCTAGACTTCTACATACTGTAATAGCTGCTAATTCAATTGCCGGCTTTTGTGAAATCACAGAAGCCGACATGAAATGATACATTGTTTCCACACAGTTAACCATGTAATTTCCTGTATTTTGATATATGGTTTGAACTTACAATTACATGAGTGTATTTGTGCAAAATTTCAGACATGTAGGGGTTAATTAAAGGTGTAAATTCGTTGAAAAAAAATGCGTGGGCTCCCGCTGTATTTTCTCCACCAGACAGACAAAGCAAGCGAGTGGGGGCAGATAATAATAGCCTCGGGAGGGTACATTTTTTTTGTGCCCCCCTGGCTACTAACATCTGCCCCCAGACACCCCAGAAAGGGCAAATCTATAATTAGATTTGCCCTTTCTGGCACTTTGCCCGTCTATTCCCATTGCCCTGTAGCGGTGGCGAATGGGTTAATAAGGGGTTAATGTCACCTTAGTATTGAAAGGTGACCTTAAGGCAGGTTAATAATTGAGAGCTGTCAATTAGACAACTATCAATAATTAATCCTATTTAAGTAAATAAAAAAACACAAACACACTTTAAGAATAAATAATTTTAATGAAATCAAAACACATTTTTGACCATCTTTTATTAAACTCTTAATCCCTCGAAGCCCTTGATCTCCTAAAATAAAGAAAAAATAATAAAACAATATTATTCTTACCTATCTGGCGATCTGTCATGTCCCACAATGTAATCCTTCACAAAGGGTTAACTAGCAATCAGCTAAGCAGTGCAAGTAATGCTGCATGCTCAGCTGAAAGCTCCTGAATGAATGAGCTTATCTCCTGCCGACAGGAGAGGATGTGATTAATGAATGAAGCTTAATTGATTGTGTCCCACTTTCACTTTAGGTCAGGTCACTGAAGTGAAAGTGGCAATAAATCAATTAAGCTCCATTCATGAATCTATTCCTCTCCTTTCGCTGGGAGAGTAACTTATTCATTCAGGGGAATACAGCTCGGAGACCGCATTAGCTCTCTGCGAGCTGTAACCTGTTAACCCTTTCTGATGGATTACACCGTGGGACCTGACTGTACATCGGATTGGTAAGAATAATTTTGCTTTTTTATTTTATTTTTATTACAGGAAATGGTTTTAGCAGGAAAATAAAATATGGTCAAAAACTGTGTGATTATTTCATTAAACTTCTTTTTTATTAAACTGTGTTTGATTTTTCTATCATACAATAGGATTAATAATTGATAGTTGTCTAATTGACAGCTCTCAATTATTAACCTGCCTTAAGGTCACCTTTCAATACTAAGGTGATATTAACCCCTTATTAACCCATTCGCCACCGCTACAGGGCAATGGGAATAGACGGGCAAAGTGCCAGAAAGGGCGAATCTAATTATAGATTTGCCCTTTCTGGGGTGTCTGGGGGCAGATGTTAGTAGCCAGGGGGGGCACAAAAAAAATGTACCCTCCCTAGGCTATTATTATCTGCCCCCACTCGCTTGCTTTGTCTGGTGGAGAAAATACAGCGGGAGCCCACGCATTTTTTTTCAACGAATTTACACCTTTAATTAACCTCTACATGTCTGAAATTTAGCACAAATACACTCATGTAATTGTAAGTTCAAACCATATATCAAAATACAGGAAATGACATGGTTAACTGTGTGGAAACAATGTATCATTTCATGTCAGCTTCTGTGATTTCACAAAAGCCGGCAATTGAATTAGCGGCTATTACAGTATGTAGAAGTGTATGAACTATAAATATATATATATGTATGTGTCACAATGACATGTATATATATATATATATATATATATATATATTCTATGTGTATGTATCTACTGTTTTGTGAGCTGTCAGTGTGATTTTACAGTAGCCGGGGATGAATTACCGGCTTTTCAAAGGAGACTGGTGCATATAAATCGGACAGCACGTGCATGGTGCGAGTGCTGTTCGTTTTTTAATCGCACCCATTGACTTGCATTGGCGATTTTCATCCCAAAATCGCATCAAATCGCAACATGCTGCGATTTTTTTCTCACAACAATATCTGATGAGAAAAAAATCGCAAATGAGAATTCACCCATTGACTAACATTGGTCAGATTTGCATCCGATTTTTTTTCCTCTGATTATCATCCGTTTTCGGCGCCAGTGAGTATGAGGCCTAAGACTAGAGGTGCTGCCCAGGGACTGCAACTATCCCTTATCACCCCTGCTTCCTTCATATCACGCAACATTTCCTTGGCTTTCTGGTAGTGTGCTGGTGGTATAGGCCTGTACCATTCTTTAATGGGAGGATGATTGCCTGTGGGGATGTGATGTTGAACCCCTTTGATTTTCCCAAAGTCGAGTGGGTGTTTGCTGAACACCTGTGCATACTCCTGAACTACTCGGTATACCCCTTGTTTCTGGTGGGCTGGAGTGGTGTCTGTCCCGACATGGAGCTGCTGACACCAATCCTCCACCTGGGTGGTCGGACCGTTATCCTCCACTGGTTGTGGGGAGGTTAAGGGCTCCGTCGGGTGAATGGAGTTATTATCCACAGCATGTAACTTAACAACAGTGGCATAACGTGGTAATTTGACTTCATCTTCTCCCCAGTTGAGAAGACGCACTGGCACCCTCCCATTATGTACATCCACTACCCCTCTGGCAGTTAAGAGTGTAGGTCTGTGTTCTGAACAATGGGGCTCTACTACTGCTTGGTAGTTCTGTCCTCTCAGACCTATTGCTGCTCTACACCAAATAAGCATTTCACTCATTGGGGGTATCACAATGGGGTTCGGGTCTGTCACCTGTACATTACCAATCTCACCACCGGTCAGTTTCACTTGCTGCTGGCACATCAGGGTTCGGATCTCCTTCCGAATCTCTCCCTTTTGCCTTGGTCTGGCAATTTCAGCGAGCTGTTGGAGTAAAAACACAACCTCCTCCAAACAGTTACTAATTATGTTAGTGCCTAAAACCAATTCAACCCATTTTCCTCATTAACAGTCTTTACTACAAGAAGTCCCTGGTTCTTTAGCTCCACTCTCCCCACTTTCACGTCTACATTCTTAGCCCCCAGTAAGTCAAGAGGGAGGCCATTAGAGGCGTATACGGCAAAGTCAGGGTTTGGGGGTTGGAGACCGTCACTGGACCAGTATCTATTGTAGAGAACATCAGGTATGACAGTTACCTGAGATCTAGTGTCCAGCAGGGCAGGGATTGCGATCCCGTCCAATATGATGGACAGGTAAGGTCTTCCTCCCACAAACCTGCGGTTCCAGTCTGAGGGGCCTGAGGAGTCTATTCCTGGGTGTTGGCCCTCGGACCCAGGATTTGCTCGTTTAAAGGACACCGACGTGCTGGGTGACCTTCTCTGTGGCAGCGGTAGCAGATGATCTCTCGGCGGGGATGATGCTGATCGCGGGTCCTTCCTGGGGGTGGCGTTGTCCTCCTCCGGTGGGGCGACGTCCTCCTCTCCTCCGGCGCATCCAAGGGACATCCTCTGGGCAGTCAGCTAGCAGGATCTTTCCTTCTTCCTCCATCGGCAGTTGCAGGGCACTCATTACAGTGGCCAGGTTTTTGGTCAGCTGGCGCACTTCTGAGCGCAGACAGTCCAGCTCAGTAGGGGGCGCCACCTGCGTTTTGGCTTCCGCAACCAGCGGGGAAAAGGTGGATGCTGCTGGCTTTAGGGTGGTTTCACTCGGGTGACACTGGGTTGCCATCTCGGGTGTTTCCAGGGGTCGCAGTCCTTTTATAGCCATATCCTTAAGGGCATCAAAGGTAGCATCAGGATGATCCAAGGACCACCAGTGCACAGTCCTGCTTTCAGCTTGGGACGAATAGTTCCTTTAACATTTTATTTTCGTTGGAGACACTCATAGGGTTAACTTGTTTGAGTGCTCGCAGGACCCCTTGTAGTCGGCAGGCGTAGTCCCTAATACTGTCATCTGATTTCTGGGAACATTGGTAAAACCTCATCCGGAGATCTGTTTCAGTGCGGTCCTCAAAGATAGTCTGTAGCTTTAAGAAAATTGCAAGCACTGACTCCTGGTCTGCAGCTGTCCAAGTCTCTACTTCTCTTTCCGCAGCACACAGTCAATTATCCCACCACCACTGCAGCTCTCTGCTTTTCGGTCATAGGGTACATGTCCATTATACTGCATATTTTTCGTTTGAACCCTGACAGGGTGTCTGGCTTGCCGCTGTACTGAGGGAGCCACTTCGCTCCAGGCATGTATGGTAGCAATAGCGTACTATTGGGTCCACAGGACCAAGTGAGAGGCCAGAATTTCCAGCCTGTGCGGCAGCGCCGAGAGGTAAGTCATTAAGGCCGTCGGCCTGGGCCGCGTTGTCGGCCTGGGCCGCATTGTCGGCTGGCTGCTGCGACATGTCTGCGCCCCCCTAGTTAATCGTGGCCTACCTTCTCTGAAGGCTGCAGCTCCGCAGGGCACAGCGGTGTAGGCGGACCTGCGTCGCTGGCGCTCTGACGTCAGAGCGTTCACTGTAGCTCTGCACAGGACCTGCCGCCGCGTCAGCGTTGGGGGCATGTCCAGGACTCAGCGCGCTTTTGCAGGTACGCCCACTAGTTTTCGCGCCGTGGCGCTGTAATTGGCGGGCAAATGGCGGGAAATCTTCACCACATACAAAACACAGTCTTTTAGTGAGGCACACAGTACCCGGTGGCAACGGGCACAAGTTACTCCGTTGCTGCAGGGCACGCAATCCTGTTTGTGACGCCAGGAAAGATGAGTCGCACAACACCAGGGTTATGGGGTACTCGGCACCGAGCCCCTTGATGTCTATGGGAAACGTCACGGGCAGCGCAGCTCGGTCCGTGCCTTGGGCGCTCACAGTAATGTGGGATATTTACAGGGGATTAAATGTTCATGTAGTTTGTCGTGACGCCACTTGTGGTATCTGATCAGAATGACCAGCGCTGCTATGCAGATCCACTGGAGGGTTAATATTGTGCAGCTAGATGTTAAGCCTTCCACAAGTAAGGCTGGTTCCTCCAAGGCAGATAGATGTTTAAGAATGCAGGACAGATGGGGACCCGGCAGTCGGGAATAATAAGGGAGACACACACATAAGTCAGTTTGGTACCTTTACTGTAGATGTTGCAGGCACTTCCCGGAGTACTGTAGGGTGAAGGATGCACATCGAGATTCCTCCACTGGTAGGTGTGTGGCCTCCTGTCCTGTCCTTTAGTAATAAAGTCCTGACCTGCTTGGAGCTAGGTCTAACTTGGTCTCCGTCTTGCACCTGGCTGATCTTGTGATTGGACCTTCTCACTGAAAGTACAGTCTCTGCTCACAGCGTCCTGCTTGCCAGACTCTGTCCTCCTGATCCTGTTACGTATCAGCTCTGTGGTACTCCTGGGACTTGTAGTCCTCCAGGAATTCCGGTGTTCTCCTAATGGGTCGTGGAGATCCATATAGGCTCGGACCCCGGTGTCCGGTGGTTCTTGCTGAGATAAGCTATTAAAGCTCCACTGTCTCAAACTTTTCCACTTGCCTTCAACCTACCTAGGTCCACACACGATCACACACGCTGGCAGTTGGTGGGCTGCCTCTTCGCCGCTCTTTAAGCGTCGGCACGCTTTCCAGTGAGCTATACTTCTGAATTCAGCTCTGACTAGACTGGAGTGACTTCTCTGTGTCACTCTTACTAGACTCCACTAGCAGACTCAGAGATGACTCCTAGCAGACTGAGGCAAACTGAAACTAAACTTCTTTTTATATATCTAACACAGCTCCCTCTGCTGGACTTTAGGGTAGCTGTACGTGTGTGTATGTGTATAATGACCTCTAGTGGTATCCTCTTTCAGTGCACCCTTCTGGGAGATATGGATTCAGTCACAGCTGGGCTCCACACCTGCCTCAATAAATCGCGTTGGATTGTTCTTAGCCCGGTGGTCTTTTCTTGCTCTGCCGCATACCCCGTCACAAACTGGTTGGCAGCGGTGGGATCAGAGCAGAACGAATGGAGGACAACGGCTCATCAACTTCTGGAACCAGAGCCTCAGAGTACAGTCATGGCCAAAAGTTTTGAGAATGACACAAATATTATATTTTCACATGATCTGCTGTCCTCTGGTTTTTATGTGTGTTTGACAGATGTTTTTATCACAGACAAATATAATAGTTGCAAAAATATGAGTAACAAAAGCTTATATTGACAGTTAGAATGAGTTAATGCAGCAAGTCAATATTTGCAGTGTTGACCCTTCTTCTTCAGGACCTCTACAATTCTCCCTGGCATGCTCTCAATCAACTTCTGGACCAAATCCTGACTGATAGCAGTCCATTCTTGCACAATCAATGCTTTCATTTTGTCAGAATTTTTAGGTTTTTGTTTGTCCACCCGTCTCTTGATGATTGACCACAAGTTCTCAATGGGATTAAGATCTGGGGAGTTTCCAGGTCATGGACTCAAAATCTCTGTTTTGTTCCCTGAGCCATTTAGTTATCACCTTTGCTTTATGGCAAGGTGCTCCATCATGCTGGAAAAGGCATTGTTGATCGCCAAACTGCTCTTGGAGGGTTGGGAGAAGTTGCTCTTGGAGGACATTCTGGTACCATTCTTTATTCATGGCTGTGTTTTTAGGCAAGACTGTGAGAGAGCCGATTCCCTTGGCTGAGAAGCAACCCCACACATGAATGGTTTCAGGATGCTTAACAGTTGGCATGAGACAAGACTGGTTGTAGCGCTCACCTTGTCTTCTCCGAATGAGGCGTTTTCCTGATGTCCCAAACAATCGAAAAGGGGATTCATCAGAGAAAATAACTGTACCCCAGTCCTCAGCAGTCCACTGCCTGTACCTTTTGCAGAATATCAGTCTGTCCATGATGTTTTTTCTGGAGAGAAGTGGCTTCTTTGCTGCCCTCCTTGAGACCAGGCCTTGCTCCAAGAGTCTCCGCCTCACAGTGCGTGCAGATGCACTCACACCTGCCTGCTGCCATTCCTGAGCAAGCTCTGCACTGCTGGTAGCCCGATTTCGCAGCTGAAACACTTTTAAGAGACGGTCCTGGCGCTTGCTGGTCTTTCTTGGGCGCCCTGAAGCCTTTTTGGCAACAATGGAACCTCTCTCCTTGAAGTTCTTAATGATGCGATAGATTGTTGACTGAGGTGCAATCTTTCTAGCTGCGATACTCTTCCCTGTTAGGTCATTTTTGTGCATTGCAATGATGACTGCACGTGTTTCTTTAGAGATAACCATGATAAACAGAAGAGAAACAATGATGCCAAGCACCAGCCTCCTTTTAAAGTGTCCAGTGGTGTCATTCTTACTTAATCATGACAGATTGATCTCCAGCCATGTCCTCATCAACACCCACACCTGTGTTAATGGAGCAATCGCTGAAAAGAGGTTAGTTGGTCCTTTTAAGGCAGGGCTGCAATGATGTTGAAATGTGTTTTGGGGGATAAAGTTCATTTTCTAGCCAAATATTGACTTTGCAAGTAATTGCTGTTAAGCTGATCACTCTTTATAACATTCTAGAGTATATGCAAATTGCCATTAGAAAAAATGAAGCAGTAGACTTTGTAAAAATTAATATTTGTGTCATTCTCAAAACTTTTGGCCATGACTGTACAAGAACTGGACTGTGGGGAGCTTACAAACAAAGGCCCGTGAACTGGGGGTCAGCTACAAGGGACTCTCCAAGGAGCAGCTAACTGAGGCTTTGGAAGGAGTTCACCTGCAAGAGGACCCTGAGGAAGCACCTCCACGGCAAATGGAGGAAAGGCGACAGGTAGAGGTAAATACCCAAAAAAAGTCAGATGGCATTGCTGGAAAGGCAGATAGCTTTGGAAGCAGCTAGAAGCTCCAGACAGACTGTAACCCCAGCACCCACCATGAGGGAACTTCCCAGAGTGTCCCACAAAGATTTCAAGCCGTTCCAGGAGGCTGCAGGTGACATTGAGGGCTTCTTCCAGGACTTTGAGCATCAGTGTCGATTAATGGAAGTCCCAGAAAGAGAGCGAGTACGACATCTGGTGGGGCTCTTAGAGGGTGGAGCTGCCGCAGCCTATAGAGCTATTGACCATCGGGGGGCCTGTGAGTATGCAGACATTAAACGAACTGTTCTAGAACACTATGCTGTGACCCCAGACACGTATAGGACCCAGTTTCGTACTTTGGCCTGTGATGAGGAGGTGTCCTTCAAGATGTATGCCCACAGACTCAAACAAATATGTCATCGCTGGCTGGAGGGAGAGGAGGCCTTAACTTGGGGGGCCTTCTCCAGGTCATCTTGAAAGAGCAGTTTTACTTCAAGTGCCCCGCTGAGATCCGAGAATGGGTGCGTGAAAGGAGACCGCCTTTGCCGGTTCGTTATCCTGCTCCACCTTCGGGACTACGACGTGGGGGAAGAGTCCCAGAGCGCAGATGTTATAGATGTGGGCAGCCTGGACATCTGCAATTTCAATGTCCAGGTGTTCGGAGACAGGACGGCTACAGACCGCCTTTGCCGGTTCGTTATCCACAGACACTCTCACCAGGAGAAGAGCTGGATTCACTCCCTGATGACTTGCCAAGTGACTCCGATACCCTGGCTCCCATACCAGGATTCTATGGGGTGCGAGCCCCAGCCACCTGTTCTTCTGACCTTCAGCACCAACATCTACAGGTGGTCATGCTGGATGGCCAAAAAGTTGTTGGCTTCCGTGACACTGGGGCTTTTCTCACCATAGTCGATCCCCGAGTACTTCAGCCAGAAGCAATTCAAAAGGGACCAGGAATTGCCATTGCATTGGCTAGAGGCACTCAGAGATATATTC
Source organism: Oophaga sylvatica (assembly GCA_033576555.1). Classification (NCBI taxonomy): domain Eukaryota; kingdom Metazoa; phylum Chordata; class Amphibia; order Anura; family Dendrobatidae; genus Oophaga; species Oophaga sylvatica. The sequence goes on along the minus strand of JARQOD010001057.1, from coordinate 36,910 downwards.
CAAGAGCGAGGGTGACCCTGGATTATGGCTTTGGGGCCAAACAATGCATGGTCGGTGTGATGAGCGGCCTCCCTGCAGACGTTCTTTTAGGAAATGATGTGGGACATCTGCATTGCCACTTTGTCGGTGCGGTAACCAGAAGTCAAGCCAAGAGAGCAGCAAATGGGGATGCCTACAACTCATCCATGGAAATGAGGCCACCAGAACCGCCAACACGAAAATGCAGATGGACTGTCCAGGCAGGAGGAGCCCTGAGTCCGGTCAGCCCTGCCTGTGTGTACTTAACAAGCGACCTGTAGAGGTCCCTCGTACGTACACAAAATTGGAGGGGAAGGAATTGTCATAATACATAGTTTGCCCTGTCCTGTATTTCTGTATAACTTTGTTCCTTCATCATCATTTAACTTAAGGGTATGCCACACTAAACAAGATCGCTAACGAGATCGCTAAAATATGTCACTATTTAGCGATCTCGTTAGTGACGTTGTTGTGTGTGGCATGTAGCAACGACGTGGCCCCTGCTGCGATCTCGCTGATCGTTCACTAGAGTTCTGGACCGTATTTTGATCGTTGGCGTCCCGCTGGTGAGCCTATATCGCTGTGTCTGGCACCTTTTGTGAACGATGTGCGCTGTTTTGTACATCGCAATGACCGCCAAAGTCATTAAGGAGATCGCTAACCGCTTATGCTTCGTTAATGAGATCGTCCAGTTTGGCAGCTACTAGCGACATTAAAACGATCACACTAACGATCGCATTAGTATGCGTTGTTATCGTGATCGTTAGCGGGAACGTTTAGTGTGGCAGTACCTTTAGGCTTATGTCAGCACAGCTAAAGGACTCCCCATTGTTCTCCTAAGCCAGGGGAGAACTCACAATACACATTCAGATAGACATCTTGGAGCCATGCAATGGACCAAACCATTGACTAGGAGGTGGGAACTTCTTCTTCTTCCCCCCTACCCTTGGGCTGTTCCCAGTAGCCCAAGACAAAGGGACTTATGCGTGACCAGTGTTGTGTTGGAAGATTTCTAATGAGAAAGGGTGAGGGATCTTAGCTGCGGCAAGACCTCACGTTGGACTGTGATTTTGGACTTATTATGGACATCAGAAATAACATGGATATTTGATTTGGTATGCTGCCTGCCTCAATAAATCGCGTTGGATTGTTCTTAGCCCGGTGGTCTTTTCTTGCTCTGCCGCATACCCCGTCACATATACATTTTCAGGCCTTGCACGCTCTGCTAATTTGACCGTCTGGCCAACCGTTCCTGCAACTCCTTTTTTTTTAACACCTTTTTGGACTCCTACAGGCTTGCCAGATAAACTCCAATGTGATCTCAATAACTGCTGCGGATCCTTCTCCTCTTGAGCTATTGCCAGTGGCACTCTCTTCCACCACTAGATGCCAATCCGGGTCAACAACTGGGTCATCCATCATCTCCTCTTCAATTTGATCTGCACCTTCCTCTCTGTCACCGTCTAAGGTGGTACAGTATGCAGGAAGGGGCACATGAGTTTCATCAGGGTCACATTGTGGCGCAGTAGACTTCAAGGGCAATCTAGTGCTGTGCTTCAATGAGGCAGCACAATCATCTATCAGTGGCTGTGCATCAGTGCACTCAATGTCAGATTCATCTTGGACTGGGGAATAAGGGATTTGACTTAACCCAGGCATGGTATGTGAAAACAGCTCCATGGAGTAATCTGAAGTGTGGGCTGATGCATCCTTCACTTGGAGTGGGGGTGAAGGACACAAGGAAAGTGGTTGGTCCGGACCAGAAGGCTGCACTGACGACTCAGTGGTTGCAGCTTTTGAAATATCAGCAGAGGAGTAGATAGAGCTGGAATCTGATTTGGCAATATAATCCAAAACCTGTTCCTGATACTCCCGCTTTAAAAGCTGTTTACCTACTCCCAGAAAAGGGAGCCTTCTAGGCCTTTTGTAGCCAGACGATGAGGCAGGCTCAACACCTCCTGCCTTAGGTGCTATTGTGCTTTTGCCACTAGCAGCAGATGCAGCACCACCACCACCATCAGTAGCAGGTGGCTCACCACCACCACGGGCTCGACCTCTTCCACCATACTTCCTCATGTTTGTGTAAATGTAGCCTAAATAACAGCAGATATATGGTACTGTATGAAAAGCGTACAGCTGTATACGGTGAAGGTGAAAAATTTGAATCTCATATATATTTGTGGAGTAACAGACACAGACTGTCACAGGCTCAGTATGGATTACAGTAGAATCGAAAAAAAAAATGGACAGTCTCAGTAGCTTACAGCTGCAAACAGTGTTGTGGGAATTTTAAATCTCCGTTTTTATTTCAGCAGGAAGACACACGGTCACAGGCCCAGTCTGCCTAACACCAAAATAGATAACTCAGGAAAAGTGTACTGTCTCAGTAGCGTACAGCTATATACAGTGTTGTGGTAATTTTAAATCAGCGTTTATATTTCAGCAGGAACACACACGGTCACAGGCCCACTCTGGCTAACACCAGAATATCAAAATCAGGAAAAGTGTACTGTCTCAGTAGCGTACAGCTGTATACAGTGTTGTGTGAATTTTAAATCTCCGTTTTTATTTCAGCAGGAAGACACTCGGTCACAGACCCAGTCTGCCCAACACCAGAATACCTAACTCAGGAAAAGTGTACCGTCTCAGTAGCGTACAGCTGTATACGGTGTTGGGGGAATTGTAAATCTCCGTATATATTTCCGGAGTCACACACAGATAGTCAGCCTGTATTTGTCCCGGATACCAGCCGGTACACTGTACTGTGAGGAGCGTACAGCTCTATACAGTGTGGGAAAAACAGAACACTCGGTAACTAACTGAAATTTACCCCTTATCACAGTCAGGCAGCCTACTAATCAGATGTTATGCTCCACACAACCAATTTGTACACTGTCACTGACAGGCACCTCTGCTACTCCACCAAATTAATTGCTCCCTTATCACAGTCAGGCAGCCTACTAATCAGATGTGATGCTCCACACAAGCAATCCCTACCCTACCTCATATCAAAACCATAATAATCTTATTAATATTACTTGCACTCCCTCATCTCCTTCTTTCAATTGTGCCCTCTGGAATCCACAGTCTGCATGCAACAAGCTATCCTTCCTGCACAACTACTTTCTGAACTACTCTCTTAATCTGTTGGCCCTCACTGAAACCTGGATTCAGGATTCTGACACTGTCTCCCCTGCTGCCATTTCCTATGGTGGTTTACAGTTCTCCCATTCCCCGAGACCCGCATACAGACATGGTGGTGGAGTTGGCATACTCCTGTCCCCACAATGCACTTTCCAGGTCATCCCCCCAATTCCATCACTCTCATTCCCTTCTTTTGAGGTCCACACCATCAGGCTCTTCCATACCCTCTCCCTCAGAGTAGCGGTCATATATCGGCCCCCAGGCTCGCCCACTCAGTTCCTTGACCACTTCTCAGCCTGGCTGCCGCACTTCATGTCCTCAGAACTACCAACCCTTATCCTTGGAGACTTCAACATCCCCATTAACAGCCCTACTTCCACATCTGCATCTCAGCTTCTATCACTAACCACTTCTCTAGGCCTCTCACAGCTTTCAACCTCTGAGACACACAAGGATGGCAACACCCTTGACCTGTTCTTTGTCCGCCTCTGTTCAATCTCCCACCTAAATAACTCACCGCTTCCACTCTCTGACCACAACATTCTCTCCTTCACGCTCACAAATCCTCGACCACCCCAGCGCACTCCTACCTACCACACATTCAGAAATCTACAAGCCATTAACCCTCAGACACTTTCAGACTCCCTACACTCATCGCTGTCCCCAATCTCCTCTTTTTCCTGTCCTGATCTGGCTGTTCATCACTACAATGACATTCTTAGAAGCACCCTTGACCAAGTAGCACCGCTCACCCTCAGAACCACCAAACACACAGTAAAACAGCCCTGGCTCACATTGCAAACTCGACTTCTTCAGCGATGCTCTAGGAGTGCTGAACGCCTCTGGAGAAAAACCCACACACCAGAAGACTTCATCCACTTTAAATTCATGTTAAGAACTTATAATGCTGCCCTTCACCTCGCCAAACAGACCTACTTCACCACCCTGATCTCCTCACTAGCCAACAACCCCAAGAAACTTTTTGACACTTTTCACTCCCTCCTCAGGTCAAAAGCACAAGCCCCTATCACAGAAATTTGTGCTGACGACCTGGCCTCCCACTTTATAGAAAAAATAGATACTATCCGTCAGGAAATCTGCTCTCAACCACCAAGTGCTGTGACTCCCATCCCACCCTGCATTTCCCCTCGCTCACTTTCCACATTTGATCCCATCACAGAAGAAGTCTCCAGACTCCTCTCTTCCTCTCGTCCGACTACATGCACTACCGACCCCATCCCCTCACATCTCCTCCAGTCTCTCTCTCCAGTTGTCACAACTCACCTAACTACAATCTTTAATCTCTCACTCTCCTCTGGCATTTTCCCATCCTCCTTCAAAAACTCCATCATTACTCCGCTACTAAAGAAACCCGCTCTCGACCCTTCCTGCACAAACAACTACAGACCGGTCTCCAATCTCCCCTTCATCTCTAAACTTTTGGAGCGCCTAGTCTACTCCCGCCTTACCCGTTACCTCTCCACTCACTCCCTCCTAGACCCTTCACAGTCCGGCTTCTGCCCCCTACATTCAACTGAAACTGCACTCATCAAAGTGACCAATGACCTTCTGACAGCAAAACGTAACGGCGACCACTCTCTGCTCATTCTACTCGACCTTTCTGCAGCTTTCGACACTGTTGACCACTGTCTCCTACTGTCTAGGCTCCAGTCACTAGGTATTAAGGACACTGTTCTCTCCTGGTTCTCTTCCTATCTTTCTGATCGCTCCTTCAGTGTTTCGTTCTCTGGCTCCACATCATCTCCTCTTCCTCTCACTGTCGGTGTACCCCAGGGCTCAGTCCTTGGCCCCCTTCTCTTCTCTCTCTACACGGCCCCAATTGGACAGACCATCAGCAGATTTGGCTTTCAGTACCATCTTTATGCTGATGACACACAACTATACACGTCATCCCCCGACCTTACCCCCGCTGTTCTACAGAACGCCACCGACTGTCTGTCCGCAGTCTCCAACATCATGTCCGCTCTCTATCTGAAACTTAACCTCTCCAAGACTGAACTCCTTCTGCTCCCGCCGTCTACTAACCTCCCTAAATCTGACATTTCCCTCTCTGTGGGCAGCACCATAATAACACCCCGGCAGCAGGCTCGCTGTCTGGGTGTTATGTTTGACACCAATCTCTCCTTCACCTCCCATATACAATCTCTTACCCGCTCTTGCCGTCTACACCTAAAGAACATCTCTAGAATCCGCCCTTTTCTCACCATGGAAACAACAAAAACCCTCACTGTAGCATTGATCCACTCCCGCCTGGACTACTGCAACGCTCTATTACTTGGCCTCCCCATTACTTGACTATCCCCTCTCCAGTCCATCCTTAATGCAGCAGACAGGGTCATCCATCTGGCTAATCGGTACTCGGACGCGTCCGCTCTTCGCCAGTCCTTACACTGGCTGCCCATTCATTATAGGATCCAATTCAAAGTACTGGTTCTCACCCACAAAGCTCTCCACAGTGCAGCACCCCCCTACATCTCCTCCCTCATTTCTATCTATCGGCCTAACCGACTGCTGCGCTCTGCAAACGACTTTCGACTAACCTCTGCACTAATCCGTACCTCCCACTCCCGACTCCAAGACTTCTCCCGCGCTGCGCCAATCCTCTGGAATGCTCTACCCCAAGAAATTAGGACTATCCACAATTTGCATGATTTCAGGCGCTCCCTCAAAACACATTTGTTCAGAGTGGCCTATCACATTCACTAATCAAAGTCGTTCTATGTTTAAGTGTGTATGTAGCCCATTCACTACTCCATCCATCCCTCACTCCCTCAAGATGGCTGGACCATCATTGTAAATGCACCATTGTATATACACACCTGTACTTTGTATCTCCCCCACCTCATTGTAGATTGTAAGCTCTCACGAGCAGGGTCGGCTTATTTTGCTTTAATTATTGTATTGTTAACGTTGTTACTTATGACTTGTGTTTTGAAACTGTTAAACTGTAAAGCGCTGCGGAATATGATGGCGCTATATAAAGATTATTATTATTTGTACAGTCACTGGCAGGCAGCTCTGCTACTCCACCAAATTAATTGCCCCCTTATCACAGTCAGGCAGCCTACTAATCAGATATGATGCTCCACACAAGCAATTTGTACACTGTCACTGGCAGGCACCTCTGCTACTCCACCAAATTAATTGCCCCCTTATCACAGTCAGGCAGCCTACTAATCAGATGTGATGCTCCACACAACCAATTTGTACACTGTCACTGGCAGGCAGCTGTGCTACTCCACCAAATTAATTGCCCCCTTATCACAGTCAGGCAGCCTACTAATCAAATCTGATGCTCCACACAAGCAATTTCTACAGCGTCACTGGCAGGCAGCCTAAGAACCAGCATTGCTACACACAGCAAAATCCTCCCCTTTCACTGCACAGTCACTGTACAGCTAATCGCTATCAGCAGAAAGTAATTTTTTTTTTAGGCCCTGCCTAATGCTCTCCCTGCTTAGACGCACCCCAAGCAACCTTCCCCTATACTGAGTTCGGCAGATGTAAAATGGCGGTCGGTGCTGAGGGATTTTATATGCACTGTGACGCCACTGAAAGCCAGCCAATCGCAATGCCCTTCTCTAAGATGGTGTTCGCCGCTGGCTATGTCATGCCGTTGCCCACAGCCTGCATCCTTGCCCATTGGCTGAGAAAAGGGGCTTAAAGTGTAGGGGAAAACCGACTCCAGCAAAATGGTCGCCGAACACGTGACCGAACTCACTCCACGGGTTTCGTTTCATGAATCACGACTTCGGCAAAAATCAGCGATTTTTGAAAATGAACGACCTGTTTCGCTCAACTCTAATTACAACACATAAATAATAATAATAATCTTTATTTATATAGCGCCAACATATTCCGCAGCGCTTTACAGTTTAACAGTTTCAAAACACAAGTCATAAGTAACAGTGTTAACAATACAGTAATTAAAGCAAAATAAGATGAGATGACCCTGCTCGTGAGAGCTTACAATCTACAATGAGGTGGGGGAGATACAAAGTACAGGTGAGTATACAGGTCCTTCTCAAAAAATTAGCATATAGTGCTAAATTTCATTATTTTCCATAATGTAATGATTAAAATTAAACTTTCATATATTTTAGATTCATTACACACCAACTGAAAATTTTCAGGTCTTTTATTGTTTTAATACTGATGATTTTGGCATACAGCTCATGAAAACCCAAAAATCCTGTCTCAAAAAATTAGCATATTTCATCCGTCCAATAAAATAAAAGTGTTTAAAACAAAATAAAAAAAAACCCATCAAATAATAATGTTCAGTTATGCACTCAATAATTGGTCGGGAATCCTTTTGCAGAAATGACTGCTTCAATGCGGCGTGGCATGGAGGCAATCAGCCTGTGGCACTGCTGAGGTGTTATGGAGGCCCAGGATGCTTCGATAGCGGCCTTAAGCTCATCCAGAGTGTTGGGTCTTGCGTCTCTCAACTTTCTCTTCACAATATCCCACAGATTCTCTATGGGGTTCAGGTCAGGAGAGTTGGCAGGCTAATTGAGCACAGTAATACCATGGTCAGTAAACCATTTACCAGTGGTTTTGGCACTGTGAGCAGGTGCCAGGTCGTGCTGAAAAATGAAATCTTCATCTCCATAAAGCATTTCAGCCGATGGAAGCATGAAGTGCTCCAAAATCTCCTGATAGCTAGCTGCATTGACCCTGCCCTTGATGAAACACAGTTGACCAACACCAGCAGCTGACATGGCACCCCAAACCATCACTGACTGTGGGTACTTGACACTGGACTTCAGGCATTTTGGCATTTCCTTCTCCCCAGTCTTCCTCCAGACTCTGGCACCTTGATTTCCGAATGACATGCAAAATTTGCTTTCATCAGAAAAAAGTACTTGGGACCACTTAGCAACAGTCCAGTGCTGCTTCTCTGTAGCCCAGTGCTGCTTCTCTGTTTCTGGTTCAAAAGTGGCTTTACCTGGGGAATGCGGCACCTGTAGCCCATTTCCTGCACACGCCTGTGCACGGTGGCTCTGGATGTTTCTACTCCAGACTCAGTCCACTGCTTCCGCAGGTCCCCAAGGTCTGGAATCGGTCCTTCTCCACAATCTTCCTCAGGGTCCGGTCACCTCTTCTCGTTGTACAGCGTTTTCTGCCACAGTTATCTTCCAACAGACTTCCCATTGAGGTGCCTTGATACAGCACTCTGGGAACAGCCTAATTGTTCAGAAATTTCTTTCTGGGTCTTACCCTCTTGCTTGAGGGTGTCAATGATGGCCTTCTGGACATCAGTCAGGTCGGCAGTCTTACCCATGATGGCGGTTTTGAGTAATGAACCAGGCAGGGAGTTTTTTAAAAGCCTCAGGAATAGGGTTGAGCATTCCGATACTTCCGATACCTGAAATCCAATGTAAGTCTATGGGAACAAAATATCGGAAGTACTTCCGATACTTACTTCCGATATTTTGTTCCATAGACTTAAGGGTATGCCACACTAACAATATCGCTAACGGGATCGCTAAAAACGTCATATTTAGCGATCCCGTTAGCGTATTGTTCAGTGCGGCAGCTTCAGCGACGAGTTCTGCTGTGATCTCGCTCGTCGCTGGAATCGCTCGGACCCTATTTCATGCTGGCGCTCCCGTGGGTAAGTATCTTATCGCTGTGTGGCACCTTTCTTAGCGATTTAGCGGGACTTTGTACCGCTAAGTCGTTAGAAATCGCTAACGGCGATAGCGTCGTTAACTATATCGCTAATGCGGCAGCATTTAGCGATATAGAAACAATCCGCTAGCGATCTCATTTATGCAACGCTAACGAGATCGCTAGCGGGATTGCTTAGTGTGCAGTACCTTTACATTGGATTTCAGTATCGGAAGTATCGGAATGCTCACCCTACTCAGGAATCTTTGCATGTGTTTAGAGTTAATTAGTTGATTCAGAAGATTAGGGTAATAGGTCGTTTAGAGAACCTTTTCTTGATATGCTAATTTTTGAGACAGGATTTTGGATTCATGAGCTGTATGCCAAAATCATCAGTATTAAAACAATAAAAGACCTGAAAAATTTCAGTTGGTGTGTAATGAATCTAAAATATATGAAAGTTTAATTTTAATCATTACATTATGGAAAATAATGACATTTAGCACTATATGCTAATTTTTTGAGAAGGACCTGTATACAATGGTGTATTTACAATGATGGTCCAGCCATCTTGAGGGAGTGACGGATAGATAAAGGTAGTGAATGGGCTATACACGCACACTTACACATAGAATGACTTTGATTAGTGAGCGTGATAGGCCGCTCTGAACAAATGTGTTTTGAGGGAGCGCCTGAAACCATGCAAATTGTGGATAGTCCTAATTTCTTGGGGTAGAGCATTTCAGAGGATTGGCACAGCGTGGGAGTGGTCTTGGAGTCGGGAGTGGGAGGTACCGATTAGTGCAGAGTTTAATCGAAAGTCGTTTGCAGAGCGCAGCAGTCGGTTAGGTCGACAGATAGAAATGAGGGAGGAGATGTAGGGGGGTGCTGCACTGTGGAGAGGACGGGCAGGGTGATAGATAGAAATGAGGGAGGAGATGTAGGGGGGTGCTGCACTGTGGAGAGGACGGGCAGGTGATAGAAATGAGGGAGGAGAGTGTTAGGGGGGGGTGTGTGCTGCACTGTGGAGAGCTTTGTGGGTGATAGATAGAAATGAGGGAGGAGATGTAGGGGGGTGCTGCACTGTGGAGAGCTTTGTGGGTGAGAACAAGTACTTTGAATTGGATCCTATAATGAATGGGCAGCCAGTGTAAGGACTGGCGAAGAGCGGACGCGTCCGAGTACCGATTAGCCAGATGGATGACCCTGGCTGCTGCATTAAGGATGGACTGGAGAGGGGATAGTCGAGTAATGGGGAGGCCAAGTAATAGAGCGTTGCAGTAGTCTGCCATCCTGTGGTGGACTATAACTCCCAGCATGCCATAGGATCTGCAGGACATGCTGAGAGTTATAGTTCTCCCATGGGATCTTAAAGCAGCACTCCAGTGTTATTATTCAGTGCTGGAGTGTGGCTTTAAATATAAGCCCTATGCCCCCAATCTTAGGCCGGGGTCACACATGCGAGAAATTTGCACGATTTTGTGCGAGTCTCTCGCATGAACACCTGGCACTGACGCCAGCACTCGGACCGGAGAGTGCGGCTGCATGTATTTCTATGTGCCGGCGGCAGTGCTGGGTGTTCATGCGAGAGACTCATGCTAAAATCGTGCAAATTTCTTGCATGTGTGACCCCGGCCTTATACTGACCCTCCAGCGTCTTATATAGTACTTTACAGACACCACACTGGTCCCGCAGCAGCATCTCCTACCCGTAGCTTCCAACATAATAACATACTATTATATATAATAACACCACATATAATAGTATCTCATTTATGTTATTAAATATTTTACCACATTTTATGCTTCAAACATATTTTTCCCTATTTTCCACCTCTAAAACCTGGGTGCGTCTTATAGTCCGAAAAATACGGTACCCCACGTCTCACTATATAGGGTGAGGTGACGTAAACACACTTGCTCTCTAAGCCTCTCATTTCTACGTGTTTTACCTTCCTCACCAAAGGCGACTCATCAAGAAACTTTATTTAATATTGACCTTTATTCAAGCGAGACTAGATGAAGAAAACTCTAAAATCATTTATCATGTTCTCCGAAACAGTCAGAAAACTATCCACATATTGGCAGATCCCAGACTTCAAACTATATACTTCGTAAGTTTATAAGATACTCCAGTGTCAGGAATAGATAGTATGTGAAAATACAGTACAGTCATGGCCAAAAGTTTTGAGAATGACACAAATATTATATTTTCACATGATCTGCTGCCCTCTGGTTTTTATGTGTGTTTGACAGATGTTTTTTATCACAGACAGAAATATATATTGCAAACATATGAGTAACAAAATGCGTTATGAGTTAATGCAGCAAGTCAATATTTGCAGTGTTGACCCTTCTTCTTCAGGACCTCTGCAATTCTCCCTGGCATGCTCTCAATCAACTTCTGGACCAAATCCTGACTGATAGCAGTCCATTCTTGCACAATCAATGCTTTCATTTTGTCAGAATTTTTAGGTTTTTGTTTGTCCACCCGTCTCTTGATGATTGACCACAAGTTCTCAATGGGATTAAGATCTGGGGAGTTTCCAGGCCATGTACCCAAAATCTCTAGTTTTGTTCCCTGAGCCATTTAGTTATCACCTTTGCTTTATGGCAAGGTGCTCCATCATGCTGGAAAAGGCATTGTTGATCGCCAAACTGCTCTTGGAGGGTTGGGAGAAGTTGCTCTTGGAGGACATTCTGGTACCATTCTTTATTCATGGCTGTGTTTTTAGGCAAGACTGTGAGAGAGCCGATTCCCTTGGCTGAGAAGCAACCCCACACATGAATGGTTTCAGGATGCTTAACAGTTGGCATGAAACAAGACTGGTGGTAGCGCTCATCTTGTCTTCTCTGAATGAGGCGTTTTCCTGATGTCCCAAACAATCGAAAAGGGGATTCATCAGAGAAAATAACTTTACACCAGTCCTCAGCAGTCCACTGCCTGTACCTTTTGCAGAATATCAGTCTGTTCATGATGTTTTTTTCTGGAGAGAAGTGGCTTCTTTGCTGCCCTCCTTGAGACCAGGCCTTGCTCCAAGAGTCTCCGCCTCAAGTGCGTGCAGATGCACTCACACCTGCCTGCTGCATTCCTGAGCAAGCTCTGCACTGCTGGTAGCCCGATCCCGCAGCTGAAACACTTTTAAGAGACGGTCCTGGCGCTTGCTGGTCTTTCTTGGGTGCCCTGGAGCCTTTTTGGCAACAATGGAACCTCTCTCCTTGAAGTTCTTGATGATGCAATAGATTGTTGACTGAGGTGCAATCTTTCTAGCTGTGATACTCTTCCCTGTTAGGCCATTTTTGTGCATTGCAATGATGACTGCACGTGTTTCTTTAGAGATAACCATGGTTAACAGAAGAGAAACAATGATGCCAAGCACCAGCCTCCTTTTAAAGTGTCCAGTGGTGTCATTCTTACTTAATCATGACAGATTGATCTCCAGCCATGTCCTCATCAACACCCACACCTGTGTTAATGGAGCAATCACTGAAAAGAGGTTAGCTGGTCCTTTTAAGGCAGGGCTGCAATGATGTTGAAATGTGTTTTGGGGATAAAGTTCATTTTCTAGCCAAATATTGACTTTGCAAGTAACTGCTGTTAAGCTGATTACTCTTTATAACATTCTGGAGTATATGCAAATTGCCATTAGAAAATACGAATTTTGGTAAGAACTTACCTGTAAAATTATTTTCAGCAAAGGAAGCAAGGGGGACACTTCAATACTTCTGGGTAGGGCGGAGCCAGATAGTAGGACTAACCTCAGGTTCTAAAAATGGGTGTTGTCCGGCCCCTCCGGCTCTGGCTCCTCCTGCCGTACACTCCAGTTTTGTACACAAGCTAAGGAGAAAGAAATCACCAGCGGAGTGCCATAACCAATCTGAAAGGGTTCAAAAGACCAAAGTTATGCACATAACATGAATACCACACAGCTCAGGTACCACTCACAAAACCTGACCACTGCGATGAGCTGGCGATGCCGTAAAGAGCCGTAGAGCGCTGACCTCAGCTCAGAAACTCACTTATCAGAGCGAGCCGCGCTGCATCTGAAACAACACCTTCTGCCTTATGGGAGGGAGAAGTGTCCCCCTTGCTTCCTTTGCTGAAAAGAATTTTACAGGTAAGTTCTTACCAAAATTCGTATTTCAGCTGCAGATGGAAGCAAGGGGGACACTTCATTACTTCTGGGATGTCCCAAAGCAGTACAAAAACAAGGGTGGGAAAAAACCTTAAACAGGCAGAAGCCAACACCTTGATACATGCGCAACAGGCGCAACATAAACTTAACTAGAAGTTTTCAAAATACAGCCGCCTGAAGGACTCTGCGTCCTAAGGCCGCATCAGCGGAGGCACTGACGTCCACCTTATAAAACTTTGTAAAGGTGTGAACAGAACGCCAAGTCGCTGCTCGACAGAGCTGGGCTGCCGAAGCCCCTTGATGAAGGGCCCACGAAGAGCCCACAGCTCTCGTGGAATGAGCCCGAATATTAATCGGGCAAGGTTCGTCCATAACACGGTAAGCTTCCAAAATAGCTGACCGGATCCAACGAGCTATAGTATCTTTAGAAGCTCGTTGACCACGACGACGACCTGCTGGAATCACAAAAAAGAATCCGACTTCCGGAAACTCTGCGTAACTGACAAGTAAAACTTCAATGCTCGCACTAAGTCCAATGAGTGCAAGGCCCGCTCCTTCGCATTCTTTGGTTCTGAGCAAAGCGAAGGCAACACAATATCTTGATTGACATGGAATTGAGATACCACTTTAGGGAGAAAATCATGTCGCGTGCGAAGAACAACACGATCCGGGAAAAATTCCAAGAAAGGTGGCGAACATGAAAGAGCCGCCAACTCGGAAACCCGTCTCAAGGAAGTGACCGCCACTAGGAAGGCAACCTTCCAAGAAAGCAAAGAAAGATTAATAGCATCCATAGGCTCGAAAGGAGCACTTTGAAGAGCTTTCAAAACCAGATTAAGCCGCCAAGGCGACACAGGAGTGTTCCTTGGAGGAAACTGACGGGCTGCTCCGCGAAAAAAGGCACATACGTCCCTACGCGAGGCAATAGCTTTACAAAATAGCACCGACAGGGCAGACACCTGACCCTTCAGGGTACTGATTGCCAAACCCTTATCCAGCCCGTGCTGCAAAAAAACCAACAAGTTGGGTAATGAAAATTTCTTTGGATTCCTGGAAGAACCCAAACACCATGAAAAGAAGGATTCCCAAATCCTGTAGTAAATCCTAGTCGTAGCCGGACTTCTTGACACTCTCATGGTGGCAATGACCTTTTCTGAAAACCCTTGACGGGTTAAAATCTCGGTCTCAAGAGCCAAGCCGTCAAACGCAGAGACCTCAGGCCCGGATGACACACGGGACCCTGAGTGAGCAAGTCCGGTCGAAGAGGCAGAGGAAAAGGAGGCGCCGCCAGAAGCGACGTCAGTGTGGAAGACCACGTCCTTCTCGGCCAATCTGGGGCTATCAGAATAGCCGGAACCCTCTCCAGCCTGACCCGACGTAACACAAGCGGCAGCAAGGATATCGGTGGGAATACATAAACCAGCTGGTATTGGCTCCACGGAACCACCAGCGCATCCACTTCCACCGCGGTCGGATCCCTGTATCTGGACATGAAAGTTGGTAACTTGGCATTGATCCTGGAGGCCATCAAGTCTACTTGAGGAGTCCCCCATCGGGAGCACAGAAGTGCAAAGATTTCCGGATGAAGACTCCATTCTCCTGAATCCATCCTCTCTCGGCTGAGAAAGTCTGCCTGGATATTCTGAACTCCTGGTATGTGAATCGCAGAAATGGCCGGCACATGAGCCTCGGCCCATATCAGAATCCGAGATACCTCCGACATGAGTCTGGAGCTCCTCGTCCCGCCTTGATGGTTGATATACGCAACCGCCTGTAGCGTTGTCCGTCTGAACACGAACTGGTAATCCGCTCAAAGGGACCGTCCAATGTTGGAGGCAAAGAAAAATTGCCCTCAATTCCAGGATGTTGATCGGTAACACCGATTCTTCCGGTGACCAAACTCCCTGAATCCAGAGATTGTTCCAAACTCCCCCCCAGCCCGTCAGGCTGGCATCGGTGGTCAAGACCGACCATGACAGGGGAAGAAAAGATTTTCCCAGGAAAAACCGTTCTGGACGTAACCACCAGTCCAGAGACTCTTGCACTCTGCGGGAGATTAAAACCCTGCAATCCAGTGTTTCCTGTGCACGATTCCATCTCTTCAAAATGAAGCTTTGAAGCGTTCTGCAATGGAACTGAGCAAACGGAAGAGCTTCCATCGAAGCGACCATTAATCCCAGAAGGCGCATACATCTTCGAAGGGATACTGTCGTTGAGGACTGCACAGTCTGTGCCAGACAATGGATACTGGTTTGCTTGTCCTTTGGCAGAAAAACTACCACTTTCGCTGTGTCGAAAATCATGCCCAAAAACAGGATTGACTGAGAAGGCTCCAGGGATGACTTCTCCCAGTTGATCAGCCACCCGAAATCCTCCAGGAGCTGAAGGGATAAATCGCAAGCCGTCACTGCCTCCTCCTTTGAGGATGCCACAATCAGAAGATCGTCCAGATAAGGAAGTATCATGATCCCTTGTCTCCGAAGCATTGCCATAAGAGGTGCCAGCACCTTTGTAAAAACTCGGGGTGCCGAAGCCAACCCGAAAGGGAGGGCCACAAACTGGTAATGGTCCTGACCTATGGCAAAGCGCAGAAAGCGCTGATGAGATCTTCCGATGGGAACGTGTAAATAGGCGTCGCGAATATCTATGGACACCAGAAAATTGTTCTGTGACAGGGCAGTCACCACTGAGCGAAGCGACTCCATGCGGAACTTTTGGGTGTAAACATGCCGATTTAACCTCTTGAGATCCAGAATGGGACGAAACTTTCCCTCCTTTTTGGGGACCACAAAGAGGTTGGAATAAAATCCCCTTCCCCGGTCTTCCGGAGGAACTGACACTACTACACCCTTCTGTAGTAAGGAATCGACTTCCTGCCGCAGAGCGGTCAATAAGTCGGGATCTGACGGCACGCGAGACTGACAGAATCTTTCTGGAGGGCGAGAGAGAAACTCTATGAAATAGCCTGCCGACATTATTCGTGTCACCCAGGAGTCTGAGACGCGGGAGACCCAAACCGCTTGAAACAGGAGCAGGCGCCCCCCCACTCGAGAATCCTCGAGTGAACTTCTGGCGTCAGTCCGTTTTGGCGGGCTTTTTGTCAGATTCCCGCTTGTCATTGCGCGGGTATTGTTTCCAAGAAGCGTTAGACTTTTGCCCCCTGCCACGAAAAAACCGCCGGTTACCGTAGGAACCGGTCCTGCCAAAAGCAGCCGTAGCTGCCCTACGCTGAGGCAACGCTGACTCCTTAGCCTTAGCAATCAATTACGTGAGGTCAGAGCCGAAAAGCTGACCACCTTTGTAAGGCAAAGATAGCAAACCTTGTTTGGAGACCGCATCTCCAGTTCACTGTTTAAGCCACAACGCTCTTCTAACAGTGATTGTAGAAGCCTGAGCTCTGGATATTAGGGAAGCCATATCCAAAAGAGCGTCACAGACATATTGGTCTGATTCTTCTATTAACTTAATGATCTCATCTATTGCCTGTAAAGACGACCCATCTTGCAGGGATATCCGCAGGCGAGCTGTCCAACCCATGGAAGCTCTAGAAGCACAATAGGAAGATAAAGCCACTCTAAAGGCCTGACCAGCAGCTTCATAGCCGGCCTTGGCCGCCATCTCTGACTTTTTGTCCAGCGCATCCTGCAAAGTAGCTTTCCCTTTGACGGGAAGCATAGTATCTTTGTTAAGCTTAGATAAAGAAATATCCACCTCAGGGGACGGAATCCAGCTAGCAAATAGGTCTGCTGGACAAGGATACAAGGTTTCAAACAACCTTGTCCCCTGAAAACGCTTATCTGGACAAACGCGTTCCTTTTCTACTTTCTTAGAAAACTCACTCATAGCTGGCATCGCTAAACGTGATCTTTGCGACCCATGGTACCATCTGGGTATACCTTCATCATCATTCATCTCCTCAGGTACTTGCAGTACCTCTCGTATGGCCCTGAAAAAAGCATCTACACGGCCCGACAAGGAAGCAGAGTGCTCCTGAAAATCCTCTCTGCCCGAATCAGAACATTCTCCCTCAGAAACTGAAGGAGAACTCCCCCTCGCAGACAAATCTGAGTCACTTAGTGGGGAGGGCATAGCAAACCTGGGACGCTTTTTGCTATGAGAAGGTCTAGAGGATACCCACTGACCCCAAGAGGTCAGAAAGCCCACTAATAGCAGTAGCGAGCATATCAAACTTGGCATCATAGCGACCTCCAATAGCAGCGCTAGAAGGTGCAGAGGATTCCATCGTGTCAGAAACGCGGGGCTGGTCCTGGGGAAGACGATCAGCCTCCTGACTCAAATCTGACATGCCGGTTATTGAGATGGTATAGTGATGAGAATAACCAGAGCAGTGTGGTCTCACACAGTAGCAAAACGCTGAAGGGTTAACTTCTTTTAAAAGCAAAAGAATACCCAGCAGTGAAAACGGCGCCCCCCCTCCCCGCTGCAGACAGCTCACAGACCGTTACTGAGGGATACAATGTCCCAATGATCAGAAAACTGCAGCGCTGCGCTAGAGAGCGCAAACAGCAAAAAAATGCTGCGGGAGGCTAAAGGGTTAAGCTGCTACCTAAGTGATAGCAGCGACTCACCCGGCTGGCTTGGTGTTGTCTCAAATGCCTGTGTACAGAAACGGAGGAGAGGAGACCAGGAGAGCTGTAATGGCTGCCGCAGAGAGCAGGAAGAGAAGGAGCCAGTCACTTCCTGTAATCAGAAAGCCGGGAAAGCCCGAAGCCACGCCCCCTCTCTGCTCAGTCAAAAAAGTGCGGGAGATCTTTTGCACTCCTCTCCCTGTACACTGTAACGGCGCTGCAGCGCGAAAAACACACAGCACATATTAAATAAAAAATCGCTCTCTTTTTTTTTTTTTTTTTTTAAAAATGCCCAATCATGAGCAAATAGTGGGAAACACCAATAACAGTCAGCGCTGTCACCGCAGACGCTGTAATCACTCGCATATATCAAAATATAATGCAGATTACTCACCAGCCAAAAACGCCACAGGGACCCTCCACGGATATTTGACGCTGTGCCCATTGCTTCCCCATGAGGACAAGGAACGCAGTGACCCAGAACGTGGTGTGCGTCCTGTCAGGGATAGCCACCTCTTCCCCCTGGGCCGGCAAGAAAATGCAATGACCACCATTTAGGGAATACATTTCTGCCAGGGGAGAGGATGGGGTCCAGCAGTGCCGGTACCCTGATCCTCTAGACATAAAGTCCAGGACCCTGTCCGAGTAAAATAATAAACTCTTCTGAGGTGATTTCTGAGGAGCTGCATTAGCAGCCGTCCTTACTACTTGGACCGCAAGTCGAAACTGGAGTGTACGGCAGGAGGAGCCAGAGCCGGAGGGGCCGGACAACACCCATTTTAGAACCTGAGGTTAGTCCTACTATCTGGCTCCGCCCTACCCAGAAGTAATGAAGTGTCCCCCTTGCTTCCATCTGCAGCTGAAAAGTGAAGCAGTAGACTTTGTAAAAATTAATATTTGTGTCATTCTCAAAACTTTTTGTCCATGACTGTATATACCACTCACCTTCTGACTAACCTTCAGGGAGTGAATTATGGGTATAGCTTTACATTTGTAATTAACAAAGTTTAGTTTAATCCTTTTGTCAGCAAACATGAGGAATGACAAGACACAACCCCTTTAAGAAGATCCAATGTTGGTTAAAACTATTCCAACATTATGAACATAAAAAAGGCTTCTCCCCATGTGACATCTCTGATGTTTATTAACAGTTGATTTCCAAGTAAAATATTTCCCACATTAAGAAAATGAAAAAGGCTTCTCCCCTGTGTGACTGCTCTGATGGCTAACAAGATGCTCTTTCCGGTTAAAACATTTCCCACATTCTGAACAGGAAAAAAGCTTCTCCCTGTGTGACTGCTCTGATGTCTAACAAGATGCCCTTTCCGGTTAAAACATTTCCCACATTCTGAACAGGAATAAGGCTTCTCCCTGTGTGACTGCTCTGATGACTAACAAGATGCCTTTCCGGTTAAAACATTTCCCACATTCTGAACAGGAAATAAGGCTTCTCCTCTGTGTGACTGCTCTGATGTCTAACAAGATGTGCTTTCCGGTAAAAACATTTCCCACATTCTGAACAGGAAAAAGGCTTCTCCCCTGTGTGAGTTCTCTGGTGATTAACCAAATCTGATTTTTGGTTAAAACATTTCCCACATTCTGAACAGGAAAAAGGCTTCTCCTCTGTGTGAGTTCTCTGATGTGCGATAGATTTGATTTATCTGTAAAACATTTCCCACATTCTGAACATGAAAAGGTTTCTCCCTGTGTGAGTTCTCTGGTGGTTATTAAGAACCGATTTCCGAATAAAACGTTTCCCACAGTCTGTACATGAAAAAACCTTCTCCCCTGTGTGAGTTCTTTGGTGACTAACAAGATTTGATTTCCGGTTAAAACATTTCTCACATTCTGAACAGGAAATGTCTTCTTTGCTTTAGGAGCAGTTTGTATTTTAATGCCTTTTTTGGGACTTTGATTTTCCTTAGTAGTCGGTAATGAATCAGAAGACAGGACCTGTTTCATAGGATCAGATGACAGATCTTTGCTGTGAATGGATGATGATGTATGTGGAGTAATGGCATTCACTTCAGTTGTATCTTGTAGGATCTCAAGATTATCAGATTTAAAAATTGAAGATGTCAGCTGTCCCTCTGATCTCCTGGTACAGTCATCTGCTAAGATAAAAACAACTATTTTTTAATAAAATATCCTTGACTTTTATATTTTTGAACATTTCTACTTAAACTGTCCATAAAAATGGCAAGCTATGTAAAAAACTAATTATTTACGTAGACAATGACAGTTCACAGGAGAAGGAGGTGTGGTGGCTTCTACCGAGTCCAAAATCTGTAATCCACATAGGTTGAACCCAAACATGAAGCAGTTGGCTGCACGTCCAGGCTGGTAAGCACAGCAGGGGAAGACAAAGCTGGGGACGGCACACCGAAGCCTAAAATCCAAATTCTTTATTGCGGCATGTCAAGCCATCATTAAAATCATCATGTCCTGACGCATTTCAGGTGTGTTAGTTGCACCCTTACGATACGATACACTTTATTGATCCTGGGGGGAAAATTTCAGTATTACAGCAGCAATACAACAGCAGTACATAAAATATTAGGACACAAATCTTGCACAGGTATACCAACATTACATAATAAAAAAAAGTGGGTAGTTCAGGTGTATATAAGTCACTGTTAATTGACATTAGTACACCAGCCATCAGTCATTATTTTCTACCACCTTAGGAAATTATTATACATCCCATAGCAGTAGGTACAATTCCTGAATTTCTCCTTCTTGCACCTTAGTAGGATTAGACGGCTGCTGAATGTGCTCTTCTGCTTCAAGAACAGCTCGTATAGGGGGTGTGTATTATTGTTCATTATAGCCCTACACTTCTTCTGAATTCTATCCTCCAATACCTCCTCAAAAGAGTCCAGGTGGAGGCCAACAGCCACACTTGCATTCTTGATTAGTTTGTTGAGTTTATTAGCGTCAACTGTTATGATTTGGTAGCTGAGGAAAGCAGGCAAAAAGGCAATACACCAGAGAGGTTGGAATCTATTGGATTGCAGTACCCTGACTAACCACCACAACTAAAGGCAGCCGTGGAGCGTAGCTACGTTGGTCCTAGACGCCTCGTCACAGCCTGAGAAACTAACTATACCTAAAGTAGAAAGAGGAAAACTATCTGCCCCGGAGCAGATCCCCAAAGAACATAGGAAGCCCCCAAACATTGTAATGGCGGTTAGACAAGAGGAAACACAGACACAGATAGAAAACAATTTGAGCAAACGTTTGGGGCCCAATCTTCCTAGAAAGAAAAGGATAGGAAGGTCACTTACTGCAATCCAAAAAAACCCTAAAAAACATACCAACACACTAATTGCAAAAACACCTGAGATCACACGACCTATACCACTAAATTAGTTCTCTGGTGTAACAAAACTAAACAGAAACCCACTGAAAAAACTGGAAAAGGCAAATGAACAAACAACTGGCTGAACTAAACTAAGAGGAGCACAAGCCCTGGAGGGGACCTGGCAGACCCCCACAGAAGTGCAGGACAAAATGCAAAAAGCAAGCACAAAAAAAAAAAGAAGGAAATGTCTTATCTGATAGCAGAAGATGCAGGCATGAAACAGCAAGCTTCAAGTTGAACCAGGAACAAAAGTAGAGACCAGAACAATTGATCACCGGCAACCCTGATGGGAGGGAACTGTTATGTTTCGGTAGCTGAGGCGTGCAGGTAAAAAAGGCAATACACCAGAGCAGTTGGAATCTATGAGATTGCAGTACCCTGACTAACCACCACAACTAGAGGCAGCCGTGGAGCGTTCCTACGTTGGTCCTAGACGCCTCGTCACAGCCTGAGAACTAACTACACCTAAAGATAGAAATAGGAAAGCTATCTGCCCCGGAGCAGAACCCAAAGATAATAGAAAGCCCCCAAACATGTAATGGCGGTTAGACAAGAGGAAATACTGACACAGAAAAAAAAATAGCATGAGCAAACGCTGGGGCCCAAACTATCTAAATAGAAAAGGATAGGAAGGGTACTTACTGCAATCCCAGAAAAACCCTGAAAAGCACCAACTCTACTAATTTCAAAATCACCTGAGATCACACGACCTCTACCACCTAAATTAGTTCTCTGGTGTAACAAAATCAAAACAGCAGCCACTGAAAAAACTGGAAAAAGCAAAAGAACAAAACTCAGTGGCTGAACTAAACTGAGAGGGCAGAAGCCCCCGGAGGGGACCCTGAAGGCCCCCAAAGAAGTGCAGGACAAAATGCAAAATATAGCAAAAACACAAAAGAAGACAAAGTCTTATCTGTTAGCAGGAGATGCAGACACGACACAGCAGGCTACAAGGGAAACTGGAATGAAGGATTCAGACCAGAACAATTGATCACCGGCAACCCTGATGGGAAAATGACTCCCTTATATAAGACCAGTCAGTAACACCTGATTCCCAGTCCTCACAATCTCACTAGCACCGCTTGTAACCACCAGAGGGAGCCTCTGCTCAGAACTCATCTCAAACCCATTCACAACAGTACCCCCCCTTGAGGAGGGGTCACGAACCCTCATTTGAGCAACCAGGTCGGTCAGGATGAGTTCTATGATACGCACGGATAAGTCTCCTAGCATGGATGTCCGAAGCAAACACCCAAGAATTGTCTTCCTGACCATAACCTCTCCATTTAACCAAATACTGGAGTCTTCGTCTAGAAAAACGAGAATCCAATATTTTCTCAACCACATACTCCAGATTGCCCTCAACCAAAACAGGGTCAGGAGGCACAGCAGCAGGAACCACTGGCTCAACAAACCTCTTCAACAAGGACTTGTGGAAGACGTTATGGATCTTAAATGTCCTGGAAGAAGCAACGAAAAGAAACAGGATTAATAATCTCCATGATCTTATAAGGTCCAATGAACCTAGGCTTAAATTTAGGAGATGCTACTCTCATATGGAATATTCTTTGAGGACAACCAGACCAAGTCCCCCACTTTAAACCGAGGACCATCAGTCCTATGTCGGTTGGCAAACCGCTGGGCCCTCTCCTGAGAGAGGGACAACCTCTCCACTACCTGGTCCCAAATCTGCTGCATACGCTCCACAACAGAGTCAACACCTGGACAGACAGAAGCCTCCGTCTGTCCTGAAGAAAATCGAGGGTGAAACCCAAAATTACAGAAAAAACGGAGACATCAAAGTGGCAGAGCTAGCCCTATTATTAAGAGCAAACTCAGCCAAAGGCAAAAAAGAGACCCAGTCATCCTGATCAGCAGACACAAAGCATCTTAGATAAGTCTCCAATGTCTGGTTTGTTCTCTCAGTTTGACCATTGGTCTGAGGATGAAATGCCGAGGAGAAAGACAATTGAACACCCAGTTTAGAACAAAAAGTCCTCCAAAATCTGGAAACAAACTGGACTCCTCTGTCAGACACAATGTTCTCAGGAATGCCGTGTAAACGAACCACGTGATGAAGAAACAACGCACCAATTCAGAGGAGGAAGGCAACTTAGGTAATGGCACAAGATGTATCATTTTGGAAAACCTATCACAAATTACCCAGATGGTGGTCATTCTCTGAGAAACAGGAAGATCGGAAATGAAATCCATAGAGATATGGGTCCATGGTCTCTTGGGCACAGCAATGGCATCAACAAACCACTAGAGCGAGAGCAAGGCTTGGAGCGAGAGCAAGTCCCGCAGGACTGCACAAATTCCCTGACATCGCGAGACAAGGTAGGCCACCAAAAGGACCGACTAACCAAGTCTCTGGTACCAAAATTCCGGGATGCCCAGCCAATGCGGAACAATGAATCTCAGACATCACACTCTTTTTCCATTGGTCCGGGACAAACAATTTTCCAACAGGGCAGCGCTCGGGCTATCCTCCTGACACCCCTCCAGAGCAAGTCTCAAATTGGGCGAGATGGCGGAAAGAACTACACCCTCTTTCAAAATAACAGAAGGATCAGATAACTCAGGAGAGTCCGCAAGGAAACTCCTCGAGAGGGCATCCGCCTTAACATTCTTAGTGCCAGGAAGAAAGGAAACCACAAAATTAAAACGTGTGAAAAACAAGGCCCACCTGGCCTGTCTAGGATTGAGTCGCTTGGCAGATTCCAGATAGACCAGATTCTTATGGTCCGTAAGGACCACCACCTGATGTTTGGCTCCCTCCAGCCAATGTCTCACTCTTCAAAAGCCCACTTCATGGCCAATAACTCCCGATTACCCACGTCATAATTACGTTCAGTAGGAGAAAATTTTCGAGAGAAAAAAGGCACAAGGGTTACTTTTAGAGGTCTCTGGATCTTTTTGGGACAAAACGGCACCTGCCCCAATTTTCAGAGGCATCAACCTCCACCTGAAATGGCAGAGAAACATCAGGCTGCCGTAGAACAGGAGCAGAAGTGAATCTCTGCTTAAGTTCCTGAAATGCAGAGACTGCCTCAGGAGGCCAATTCACCACATCAGAACCCTTTCTGGTCAAATCAGTTAATGGTTTAACAATAACCGAGAAATTACAATAAATTTACGATAAAAATTGGCAAAACCCAAAAATCTCTGAAGAGCCTTTAATGAAGTAGGTTGGACCCAATCACAGATGGCCTGAACCTTGACCGGGTCCATTTCAATAACAGATGGGACAAAATGAATCCAGAAATGAGATCCTCTGTACGCCAAAAAGACACTTTGATCCCTTCACATACAGAGCATTCTCTCTCAAAATCTGGAATACAGTTCGAACATGTTTCACATGAGAGTCCCAGTCATTAGAAAAAATCAAGATATCATCCAAATAAACAATCAAAAATTTGTCCACAAAATCCCTGAAAATGTCATTCATGAAGGACTGGAAGACGGAAGGAGCATTAGTGAGCCAAAGGGCATCACTAGGTACTCAAAATGCCCTTCAGGGGTATTGAATGCCGTCTTCCATTCATCCCCGTGCTTAATGCGAATAAGGTTATACGCCCCCCTGAGGTCAAGCTTGGTAAACCAAGTAGCGTTTTTCACCCTGGAAAACAGTCAGAAATCAAGGGTAATGGGTATTGATATTTTCACAGTAATATTGTTCAAGAGACGATAATCAATACACGGCCTTAATGAACCATCTTTTTGGCCACAAAGAAAAAACCGGCACCTAAGGGTGAAGAGGATGGTCTGATATGACCCTTCTCCAATGATTCCTTGATATAAGACCGCATAGCGTCATGTTCAGGTACAGACAAGTTTAAAAAGGCGACCTTTAGGGAATTTACTACCCGGCACTAATTCAATAGCGCAGTCATAGCTCCTATGGGGAGGCAAGGATGCAGATTTACTTTCGCTAAACACATCGAAAAATCAAACAAAAAGTCAGGAACATCCTGAGCCTGGGGGGAGGCAGAAAAAAACAGGAGTGTTGGTATTAACACATTGGCAGCCCCAACTAGTTACAGACACAGATTTCCAATCCAAAACAGGATTATGAGACTGTAACCAAGGGAAACCCAGCACGATAATGTCATGCAGATTATATGAACCAAAAATTTGCAGGACTCCTGGTGATCAGGTTCAACCTCATTATCACCTGAGTAGAAAACTGGGGTTTATTCTCAGCCAAAGGGGTAGAATCGATCCCAGTAGGGGAATAGACTTCTGTAGGGGTATCAAGGGAAACCCACAACGTTTAGCAAAATCATAATCCATCAGGTTAATAGCTGCTCCAGAATCAACGAAAGCCTGAGCAGAAAATGAGGACAGAGAGCATATCAGAGTGACAGTAATAAAAACTTAGTCTGAACACTACCCAAGACAACTGAGCGTGCAAAACGTCTTCCCCGCTTAGGGCAGACTGAAATAGCATGAGAGGCATCACCACAGTAGAAAAAAATAACCCATTGCGCTTTCGAAAAATCATGACGCTGTGCCCCAGACACCACTCTATCACACTGCATGGGTTCAGAAGCTGGTTCACAAGGCAACACCATTCCACGCATACTTCTCCCCTCCGCAAACGTCTGTCAATTGAAATCGCTAATGACATAGAATCATTGAGACCGAGGGGACAGGGAAAACCCACCATAAAATCCTTTACATTATCTGACAGACCCTTCCGGAAAGGGCCGCCAAAGCGTCGTCATTCCATTTGGTCAGGACTGCCCACTACGGAATCTCTGACAGTATAACTCAGCATCATCAAGCCCCTGATTTAATGCCAACAAGGCTTTTGCAGCTTGATCAGTGACATTAGGCTCATCGTACAATAACCCAAAGCCTGAAAAAACGCATCAACATCACTCAAAACAGGATCCCCAGGTATCAGGGAAAAAGCCCAATCCTGAGGATCGCCGCCGCAGGAGAGAGATGATCAATTTGAACCTGCTGCGCTGCGTTTCCTGAGGACTTAGATTTTAAGGCAAAAACAATTTACAATTATTTTTTGAAATTCTGAAACTTAGCTCGATCCCTAAACAACAAATCTGGCATGGGGATCCAGGTTCCACAACAGGCAACCCAGCAAGACATGCAGCAATACTCCAAAACCTCAGTGGGCAAGTGATCCACACGGCCAGACAACTGTGCAAACTCCATTGGGAGAAAAGATCCTCCCAGCACCGAGATAGAGGGAAAAAAAAAAAAAAATGCAACAAACAGAAAATACTCTGACACTTGCAATTTTTTCTTCACAATATTTTTTCCTTCTGTGAGTACCATACAATTTCAATTTTTGGCCGGTGATATGTTATGTTTCGGTAGTGAGGAGTGCAGGTAAAAAAGGCAATACACCAGAGCAGTTGGATCTATGAGATTGCAGTACCCTGACTAACCACCACAACTAGAGGCAGCCGTGGAGCTTTCCCTACGTTGGTCCAGACGCCTCGTCACAGCCTGAGAAACTAACTACACCTAAAGATAGAAATAGGAAAGCTATCTGCCCGCGAGCAGAACCCAAAGATAAATAGAAAGCCCCCAACATGTAATGGGGTTAGACAAGAGGAAATACTGACACAGAAAGAAAATAGCATGAGCAAACGCTGGGGCCCAAAACTATCTAAATAGAAAAGGATAAGGAAGGGTACTTACTGCAATCCAGAAAACCTGAAAAGCACAACTCTACTAATTTCAAAATCCCCTGAGATCACACGACCTCTACCACCTAAATTAGTTCTCTGGAGTAACAAAATCAAAACAGCAGCCACTGAAAAACTGGAAAAAGCAAAAGAACAAAACTCAGTGGCTGAACTAAACTGAGAGGGCAGAAGCCCCCGGAGGGGACCCTAAAGGGCCCCCCACAGAAGTGCAGGACAAAATGCAAAATATAGCAAAAACACAAAAGAAGACAAAGTCTTATCTGTTAGCAGGAGATTGCAGACACGACACAGCAGGCTACAGGGAAACTGGAAGAAGGATTCAGACAGAACAATTGATCACCGGCAACCCTGATGGGAAGGGACTCCCTTATATAAGACCAGTCATAACACCTGATCGCCAATCTTCACAATCTTCATTGGATTTGTTCAGTACTGTCTGTAACCACCAGAGGGAGCTTCTGCTCAGAATTCATTTCTAGCACATTCACAACAGTACCCCCCTTGAGGAGGGGTCACGAACCCTCATTTGGGCAACCAGGTCGGTCAGGATGAGCTCTGTGTTCACACAGGATGAGTCTTCTAGCATGGATGTCTGAAGCAAACACCCAAGAATTGTCCTACTGACCATAACCCCTCCACTTACCCAAATACTGGGGTTTCCCTCTAGAAAAACGAGAACCAATTTTTCAACCACATACTCCCGATTGCCCCCAACCAAAACAGGGTCAGGAGGCACAGCCATAGGACCACGGCTCGACAAACTCTTCAATAAGGACTTGTGGAACACGTTATGGATCTTAAATGTCCTTGAAGAAGTAAAAGAAAGGAAACAGGATTAAGAATCTCCATGATCTTATAAGGTCCATTGAACCTAGGCTTAAACTTAGGAGATGCAATCTCATAGGGATATTTCTTGAGGACAACAGACCAGTCCCCCACTTCAAACCGAGGACCATCAGTCCTATGTCGGTTGGCAAACGCTGGGCCCTCTCTGAGAGGGGACAACCTCTCCACTACTGGTCCCAATTCTGCTGCACGCTCCAACAGAGTCAACACCTGGACAGACAGAAGCCTCCGTCTGTCCGAAGAAAATCGAGTGGTGAAACAAAATTGCAGAAAAATGGGACATCAAGGTGAAGAGCTAGCCTTTATTGAGGGCAAACTCAGCCAAAGGCAAAAGAGACCCAGTCATCCTGATCAGCAGACACAAAGCATCTCGATAAGTCTCAATGTCTGGTTTGTTCTCTAGTTTGTCCATTGGTCTGAGGATGAAAAGCTGAGGAGAAAGACAATTGAACACCAAGTTTAGACACAAAAAGTCCTCCAAAACTGGAAACAAACGGACCTCCTCTGTCAAAACAAATGTTCTCAGGAATAGTGTAACCGAACCACGTGCTGAAGGAAAAGTGCACCCAATTCTGGGAGGAGGAAGGCAACTTAGGTAATAGGCACAAGATGTATCATTTTGGAAAACCTATCACAAACTCACCAGATAACGGTCATTCTTGAGAAACAGGGAGGTCGGAATGAAATCCATAGAGATATGGGTCATGGTCTTTGGGCACAGGCAATGGCATCAACAAACCACTAGGCGAGAGCAAGGTTTGGAGCGAGAGCAAGTCCCGCAGGACTGCACAACAATTCCCTGACGTCACGAGACAAAGTAGGCACCAAAACGACCGACTAACCAAGTCTCTGGTACCAAAAATTACGGGATGACCGGCCAATGCGGAAACAATGAATCTCAGACATCACACTTTTTTCTACCAGTCTGGGACAATTTCCCAAATTAGGCAGAGTTGGGTTTATCTCCTGACACCCTTCCAGAGCCAGTCTCAAATTGGGCGAGATGGCGGAAAGAACTACACCCTCTTTCAAAATAACAGTAGGATCAGATAAATCAGGAGTCCAGCAAGGAAATCTCGAGAGGGCATCGCTTTAACATTCTTAGTGCCAGGAAGAAAGGAAACCACAAAATTAAAACGTGTGAAAAACAGGCCCACCTGGCCTGTCTAGGATTAGAGTCGCTGGCTGATTCCAGATAAACCAGATTCTTATGGTCCGTGAGGACCACCACTGATGTTTGGCTCCCTCCAGCCAATGTCTCCACTCTTCAAAAGCCCATTCATGGCCAATAACTCCCGATTACCCACGTCATAATTACGTTCAGTTGGAGAAAATTTTCGAGAGAAAAAGGCAAAAGGGTTACTTTAGAGGTCTCTGGATCTCTTTGGGAAATACGGCACCTGCCCCAATTTCAGAGGCATCACTCACTGAAATGGCAGAGAAAACATCAGGGCTGCCGTAGTAACAGGAGCAGAAGTGAATCTCTGCTTAAGTTCCTGAAACGCAGAAACTGCCTCAGGAGGCCAATTCACCACTCAGAAACCCTTCTTGGTCAAATCAGTCAATGGTTTAACATAACAGAGAAATTACAATAAATTTACGATAAAAAATTGGCAAAACCCAAAATCTTGAAGAGCCTTTAATGAAGTAGGTTGGGACCAATCACAGATGGCCTGAACCTTGACGGTCCATTTCAATAACAGATGGGGACAAAATGAATCCCAGTAAATGAGATCCTCTGTACGCCAAAAAGACACTTTGATCTCTTCACATACAGAGCATTCTCTCTCAAAATCTGGAACACAGTCTCGAACTGTTTTCACATGAGAGTCCAATATTGGAAAAAATCAAGATATCATCCAAAATAAACAATCAGAAAATTATCCACAAAATCCTGAAAATGTCATTCATGAGGATGAAGACGGAAGGAGCATTAGTGAGCCAAAGGGCATCACTAGGTAGCTCAAATGCCCTTGGGTGTATTAATGCCTTCTTCCATTCATCCCGGCTTATGCGAATAAGGTTATATGCCCCCCTGAGGTCAAGCTTGGTAAACCAAGTAGCTTTTCACCCTGGAAAACAGGTCAGAAATCAAGGGTAACGGATATTGATATTTCACAGTGATATTGTTCAAGAGACGATAAATCAATATACGGCCTTAATGAACCATCTTTTTGACCACAAGAAAAAACCGGGCACCCAAGGGTGAAGAGGATGGTTGATATGACCTTCTCCAATGACTCCTTGATATAAGACCGCATAGCGTTTCATGTTCAGGTACAGACAAGTTAAAAGGCGACCTTTAGGAATTTACTACCAGCACTAATTCAATAGCGCAGTCATAGCTCCTATGGGGGGGCAAGGATGCAGATTTACTTTCGCTAAACACATCAGAAAAATCAGTCAAACGTCAGGAACATCCTGAGCCTGGGGAGAGGCAGAAAAAACAGGAGTGTTGGCATTAACACATTGGCAGCCCCAACTGGTTACAGACACAGATTTCCAATCCAAAACAGGATTATGAGACTGTAACCAAGGTAAACCCAGTACGATAATATCATGCAGATTATACAGCACCAAAAATTTGCACTCTCCTGATGATCAGGTTCAACCTTTATCACCTGAGTAGAGAAACTGGGGTTTATTCTCAGCTAAAGGGGTAGAATCGATCCCCAGTAGGGGAACAGACTTCCGTAGGGGTATCAAAGGAAACCACAACGTTTAGCAAAATCAAAATCCATCAGGTTTAATAGCTGCTCCCGAATCAACAAAAGCCTGAGCAGATAATGTGGATAGGGAGCAAATCAGGGTAACAGTCAACAAAATTTAGTCTGAACACTACCCAAGACAAACTGGAACGTGCAAAACGTCTTCCCGCTTAGGCAGGGATTGAATAGCATGAGAGGCATCACCACAGTAGAAACATAACCCATTGCGTTTCGAAACTCATTGACGCTGTGCCCCAGAAGCACTCTATCACACTGCATGGGTTCAGAGCTGGTTCACAAGGCAACACTATTCCACGCATTACCTCTACGCTCACGCAAAGGTTGTCAATTGAATCGCTAATGCATAGAATCATTGAGACAGAGGGGACAGGGAATCCACCATAACATCTTTACATTCTCTGACAGACCCTTCCGAAAAAGGGCTGCCAAAGCATCGTCATTCCATTTGGTCAGGACTGCCCACCTTCGGAATCTCTGACAGTATAACTCAGCGTCTAAAGCCCCTGATTTATTGCCAACAAGCTTTTTCAGCTTGATCAGTGACATTAGGCTCATTTTATAACCCAGAGCTAAAAAAAAATGCATCACATTTTAAAAAACGGATCCGGTGTCGGGGAAAAAAAAACCCCAATCCTGAAAAAATCGCCGCGGGGAAAGGGGAGTGACAATTTGAACCTGCTGTCTGCGTTCCCTAGGACTAATTTTTAAAGGGCAAAAACAATTAGTTATTTTTGAAATTCAGAAATTTGCTCGCCCCCAAAAAAAAATTTTGCGGGGAATCTGGTTTAACAAAGGAACCCCGAAAATAGGTAGAAATACCCGAACTTCGGGGGCAAGGACCACAGGGCCCCCAAAAACTGTGCAAACCCCATTGAGAAAAAAAAAATCCTCCAAAACCCCCAGAGATCAGAGGGAAAAAAAAATCTTGAAATTGAAATTTTCTTTCTTTCCCCTTTTTTCCCTTCTGAGTACCATATAATTACAGTTTTGGCCGGTGATCCGGGCCCCGGGGTGTCGTTATGATTTGGTGTGAGGAGAGAGGCAAAAAGGAATACACCAAGGGGTTTTGGAACTT
Organism: Oophaga sylvatica; assembly: GCA_033576555.1. Taxonomy (NCBI): domain Eukaryota; kingdom Metazoa; phylum Chordata; class Amphibia; order Anura; family Dendrobatidae; genus Oophaga; species Oophaga sylvatica. The sequence goes on along the minus strand of JARQOD010001057.1, from coordinate 5,691 downwards.
TTGGGATTGCGTACCGACAAACCCCCCAATAAAGGCAGCCTTTGGGGGCGACCTACGTTGCCTAGATCGTCACAGTGAAAAAAAACTCACCTAAAGATAAAAAAGGGAAAAAACTTTGCCCGAGCAGATCCCAAAAAACATAGGAAGCCCCCCAAAATTAATGGGGTTAGATAAGAGGAAAAAAAGCCCCAAAAAAAAATTTTTGGGGGCCCCTTTTCCCTAGAAAGAAAAGGTGGGAAAAGGCATTACTGCAATCAAAAAAACCCAAAAAAAAATCCAACACACTATTGCAAAAAAACTGAGATCACACACCTCTACTCCCCAAATTGTTTTGGGTTAACAAAACTAAAAAGAACCCTAAAAAAAAAAAAAAGGCAAATGAACAAAAAGGCCGAACTAAACTGAGAGGAGCAAACCCGGAGGGGCGGCAGCCCCCCAGAAGTGCGGGAAAAAAAAGCAAAAAAAAAGCAAAAAAAAACAAAAAAAAAAATGTTTACTGAGGCAGAAGATCGGGCCCCAAAAACGCAAGCTTAAAGGAACCGGAACAAATAGAGACCAAAAAATTTTGATCCCGGAAACCCTGATGGGAGGGAACCTTTTAAAATAAGACCAGTCTAACACTACCCCCAATCTTCACAATCTTATTGGTGTTCATCTGTTTAAAAACCACCAGAGGGAGCTTTGCTCAGAATTCATTTTAGCACTTCACAACAGTCAGTACCACAACTACTGCCCAAATGATAAAAAAAAAGTGGCGCTTGCTACAAGGGACTGGTAGAACTTTTCCTTTTTGCCACTTAACACCTGAGCTTCCAAAGAAAGTCAGTTGCCTTCCTTTTGTAAACCTTTTTGTAACCCTAATCGAGTTTACTGTGGGGGAACCCCAAAATTGTAGTCCAAAATCTAAACCCTCTGGCCAGCAATATTGTTGGGTAAGTTTTATCTTTTTCTTCTAAATCACCCATCTCCTTGGTTTTTTACATTTAATTCAAGACATTTGTTGCACCAATCCACAAGTCGAAACCCCCCCCTTTTATTTCCTCCCCCCCCAGCCCCCCCAAGCCCCCTTTTAAACGAGTATTGAGATTTTTGGAGGTGACAGAAGTCAGATTTTTTCGAAAGCGCTGGTTTTCAATGTAAAAGGGGAAGGGTGACAGCATGTACCCCCCCCCCCCCCCCCAAAACCCAAAACCCCCCCCCCCACAAAGGGGCCCTGTCGTAATTTACCCGTTACCCTCCCCATCTTTCCCCCAAGCAGTCAATTTTTACGTTAATCTTATTAAAAAACCTTAGAGTCAAAAAACATTGGTGGCTGGGTTATTGAAGAAAGGGAAAAATATGTGGCATCCCCATCATTCCCCCCAAATTTGGTAGAAAGCAGGGGGAGTGTAGGCCCCCACCCTGGGGACAAATAGGGGAATAATTACTGCCCATAAACAAACCCCTAGCGCACAAAAAAAAGCAATAATGCGATGCTAGCGGGATTGTTTTATATCGCTAAATGTGCCGATTTAGGATAAGTTTAAAAAGCTTCGCCCTTCATCTTTTTAACCCATTTGGGTACAAAATACCGCTAATTTGCTAAAAAAGGGCCCCCCAGCGATTAGATCTTACCAGGGGAGCGCGCGAAAAAAGGGCCGGAAAGATTTTCCGCGACGAGCGAGATCCAGCAGAAACCCGCGGGACGCCGCACACAACAAACGCTAACGGGCGCTAAAAAAAATTTTCCCAAATTTTTCTACAAAAACAATCCCCCCTGGTCCATCATCTGTCAAGGGAAAAAAAAAGATTTTTCCCCCCCTTTTTTGTGGCTCAAAGACTGTTGAAAAAAAAAGGAGTTTCAAAAAAAACCCAAACAGCAAACCCCCCCTCTTACTTCTGAGTTTTTGGGCGTGAGCTCAAAAAAAAATTTAAAAGGATCCTGTATTTAGCAATATTTTAGGGAAAGGGGAAACACTTAATTTGCGGTTGTGTGTCTCCTGGAGCACAATTGGGCCTATGGTTGGGTAATAAAGGGAAAAATGTTTAATTTTCACTCTCCAAAAACCCCCTGGTTTTAATTTTCCCGGAAAGGGGCCCCTGGAGTCAAAAAATTCCCTCCCCCTACACAGTGGTCAAAAATTTTTGGTCCCCCCCGTTTAAGGGGGGAAAAAGGGGGGGAAAAAAAAACCCCCCCCAAAAATGGGACAGAAAAAAAATTTTGAATCGAAAAAAAGTAAAAAAGGGGGTTTTTGTACGGATGGGGGAAATTAGCGGAGGGCAGGAATCGCTAGCTCTGTGCCCAGCAGTCCATTGTGACTAAAAGCAGCAAGTATTTGGGGGGGGAAAAACCCCAATTTTCTTTTGGGGGCCTCAGGCGGGCCCCCCCGGGGCACAAATGGGGCGGGGGTCCCAGGAGCCAGGGAGCACCCCCCCCCCCGGGGCGAATACCCGTCTTTGGCAGCATAACCATCGGCCCGGCAAGGGTTTTTTAAAGCGCTCTGGGGGGGTCGGGACTCCTGAATCGGGTTTCGCCCCCCCCGGAGGGCCCCTCAGACGGGGGAGCGGCAAGGGGCCCCTGGCGATTCTCACCCAGGGGTCAGAGAAGCAAGGCCCAAAAACCGAACTATATCACCTGCACGGGGCATACCCCCCCCCTTTACTGAGGCCCACGAAAGACCCTGCTAAGGATCTAAAGAAACTATACATAGTGATTCCCCCCCCTTCACTGCACTACAAAAAGACTTTGGGCACATAGGGGACAAACACCCCCCATTGAGAAGCGGGGGGAATTCACCACAGCCCACAACCACTTAGGGGGACGTTCTAATGAGGGGATGAGAAAATCGCAGCCTAAAACGGGAAGCGGGGGGTTGGGGACCGCCCCGGGGAAAACAATCTGTGCTTCGTGGGTCCCCAAAAGCGTTGCTGGGGCCCGCATTGAAGGAGTTCCTAAGGATTTCTTTACCGCACTAACCCCCAGAAAGAACAGCGAGCCCCCATAAAAGAAAAAAGCACAGGCCCCCAAAACCCAAAAAAATGCCCCCGCCTTCCCCCAAAAGGGTGAAATTTTCTGGTTTTATTTTTTTTCTTTTTAAAGAAGCCTCAGAAAATGCAGCGGGTGCCCGGGGTCGCGGAGAGACAAAAAGCACCTGCTGTTCCCCCGACCTTCCGCTGTCCCCAGAAAAAGCCACCAAGCTCCTAAGGACAACGGGTTTTCGTCCCAAGGGGATTCCCCGTGAAGTGAGGGTCACCAAGAGTGGGACCACACGGGGCCCGCCCTTCAACCCGAGAGCCAAAATTTTGCTAAAAAAAAGGTTTCCTTTAAATTTTTGGGGGGGACTTTAACACCCCCCCTTTTCTCCTAAAATTGTTTTAAAAAGATCCCCCCCCAAAAAAAAGAAAATACCCCCATACCCCTCTCAGACCCCCCTAAGAATTATTGTATCTGGGGGTTTTGCCCGCTTAAAATGGGATTACATCTTCTATTCACTCCATAGAGGTTACTCAGAATCGTCCCTTTGGGAACAGATAAATTTGGGTTTTTGCAGAACACCAAAAAAAAACGATAGGGAAATCACCTGGTCGGACCATGCCCGGTCTTGCCAGTTATAGGGGGGATATAACTACCCCAAATTTTCCCCCTGGAGGGTAAATTAAATACCAAAAATTTCATCCCCAAAAAAAAAGCACCAAATACGAATGTTCAGAGGGAAAAATTTTGTGAAAATTTAAAAAACCGGTGTGTCGTATCTACAGTAGGTGGTCACAAAAGGCCCCCATTTGAGGTAAAAAAAGCTCCAAAAAAGCGTCCCAAAAAAAAAAAAGAAAAACCCAAATAGAGGAAATCAAAAAATTTTTCCCCCCTAGAAGAGAGCCAAAACATAGCCCCCAAAAAAAAATTTTCCCCAAAAATTTCAAAAAACTAAGGGATGAATTATACCCCAAAGTCCAAAACAAAAAAGAGAAATTTTTAAAAAAAAAGCAAAGCCAAAAAAATTTGGAGGAAAAAACAAGCGGGCAAAAAAAATTTGCCAAAAAAATTAAAACCAAAATGACCAAACAAAAATTATCCCACATACAAAGGGGGAAACCAAAAAAAAAAGTTATAACCCCCAAAGGGAAAACCCAATCTTCTCACATTTCTATTCCTCCTTTTGTAATCTACAGGAAAAAAACCCCCAAAACCCTAAACCAAAACCCCCCAAATAAAAAAATCGTTCTTTTGGGGGAAAAAAAATTCCTAAGAAAACCCCCGGGCATTTAAAAATATTAAAACCCCCAAACCCAAATCCAAGGGGAAATACAGCAAAAAATGAGAGGAATGAAAAATTTAAAAAAATCCCCGGCCCCCCCGACTTTAAAGAGCGAATTTTTTTAAAACTTTTTTAATAGATTTCTAATCCCTCCTTTCGGCAATTTTCCCCAAAATTTTATGCGAAGGGAAAAAATTTCCCCAAAAAAGATGATAGGGGGGAACAATTATCCCCCTCTCCAAACCAGGAAAATCCCTGACCGCCCCCTAAATTTTTGGCCGATTCATTTTGAATAGGATCTTTAAACCCCTTTAAAAAAACCCGGGGTTAAAAAGGATTCAAAATAATCCGGCCCCTTTGTGCAAAAAGACAAGTGGGTTTGTTAAAATTTTAAAGCCCCCGGAAATTTCGGAGGATGTTTAAAATTTATCCATAAAAACCGGGGGGGGAGACGACCCCTGTTTTCTATCGTTAGATGCCTTTCGATGGGGCATTGGGGGTTTTTGCTCGAAGGTGTTTAAGTTTGGGTTTGATGGTAATATACTTCGGGGCGAAAAAACCCTTATACTCTGTCCGTCCGTCAAATCTATGTCGGGAAAAGTGTCGATACATTTGATATCATACTGGAACGAGGCAGAGATGCCCATTTTTTCCCCCCCCAATATTTGCGCTAAAAATTTTAACCCCCTTTGCTGAAAAAAATTAGATCGACCCCCCGGTTTCAATTTTGGGAAAGTGAGCACAAAATCGGCATTCAGGAAAGACTTATTTATCCTTACCCCAAAAACCCCCGAGTCGCTCAATGAGTAATGGAAGGGGTTTAAATCTTTTAAAAGTTTTTTAAACTTTTTAAATTTTAAAATAAATTTTCCCCAAAAAAAAAAAAGCCCAAAATTTTAAGTCTAAAAACCCCCCGCACCAAAACCCTGTAACCCCTTAAAAAAAAAATCCCCTTTTTAAATGGGATAAAAAAAATTTAACATATTTGGAAACCCCTTGGGGCCCCAGTAGATTTAAAGCTTTCATTAAATTTATAGGCTCTGAGGGCCAAAAAAAAAAAATTTACATGCTGCAATGAGCAACAGAAAAGTCCGGTCGGAAAAATGCGCCGTAAAAATGTTATAATTTCCCCCCCCCATTTTAGTTTTTTCCGCATTTCCCCCATCACTGTCCCCCCCAAAATACTCAGAGTTTCAAAATCATATTAAAAAAATATGGAGGACCACCGCCCCAGGGTAAAGCCCGATTATATATATCCCCAAAAAGGGGGGGGGGCTGGGCTGCCCCCCAGTGGGAGGTTTTTTTAGGGCGCCATTTTTGAAAATGAGGTTGTGTGTAATGATAAGGGGTGAAAACATTGGATAGAAAAGGAAAACATTCATAAAATCCCCAAAAAGTTTCAAAGCTTTTTATTCATTTTCATTTTTGGGCCCCAACCCCCCGGGGATAAAAAAAA